>PVJS01046556.1:0-15775 GCA_004027185.1 Glis glis
TGTCTCTCTCTCTCTCTCTACTTAGTGAGGCCCTCCGCAACTTCGTGAGACCCGGTTTCAAAAATAAAACATAAAAAAAACAGGGCCAGGGGTGTAGCGCGGAGGTAGAACGCCCCTGCGTTCAATCCCCAGTACCAAAAAATAAATAAATAAAAAAAAATAAAGTATATAAAAAAAATAGGGCCGGGGGTGTAGTGCGGAGGTAGAACACCCCTGGGTTCAATCCCTGGTACCGCAAAAAAAAAAAAGAGGGGTCGCCTAGATCAAGAGGGGTCACCTAGACCAAGAGGGGTCATCTAGATAAGAGGGGTCACCTAGAACAAGAGGGGTCACCTAGATCAAGAGGAGTCACCTAGATCAAGAGGGGTCACCTAGACCAAGAGGGGCCACCAAGAGGAGATGAACCTGAATGAGCCTTAAGGGACGACATTGGCAGGATGAAGGGAGGGGTGGTGGCAGCTGGGGAAGTAGTGAGGCTGACAAAACCCATAAGGGCACTTCAGAAGAAGGAACTAGGCATGTTCACAAACATGGTGACATGCTGCCATCTTTGTGCCCTAGCCCAACACTACCTTGCACCTAAGGGTTTGGATAAATATTTGTTGAATGGATGAATGGTCAAATATAAATTTGACTTGATTTCAAGACTGGCCCCCTAGGCAAGATCATCCCTGCCCTCTGAGTTGTTCTGCATTCAATTGTCAGAGCGAGCTATGTGTGAGCTGGGCTGGCCCAGAGAGACTGGGCTTGGCTGTGCCCAGTGGGATCTGGGGCAGGAAGGGCTTGGCTCTGATTCTTCGTCTGGACATTAACATTAATTGCCATCTGAACGGTGGAGGCGAATTCCTGCAAAACCAGTTGCAGCTGTTTCCTGAAACCTGGGGTGGGGTGGAGGGAGTTGGGTGGGGAGTTGTTGAGTTGTTGCCTCGGCCTGATGTTGGGTTCAGGAGGGAACATGAGTGTAGGTCACAGTCGGCTTGACCTCTTAATGAGCCTCTAAAATGGCTTGCCTCCACCTTGCCTTGGGACCAGGTGCCTGCTTCCCCAGGGGCTTTCCCTCTCCCCAGGCCTCCTCCCCAGCTCATGCCACTGTCCTGGCAACTATATGAAATTAGTATAATAAATGAGGAAACCTGGTCCTGCAGAGGTGACACAGCCACACAAGGCCACTCAGGGGCAGGGCTGGGTTCAAGCCTTGTTGGTCTTTTTATTTCCAGAGTGTTCTCTAAGCAACTCAGTCCATTCGAACTGCTATACAAAATACCACACACCATGTGACAAATAAAAAGTAGAAATTTAGCTGGGCATGGTGGCTCATGCCTGCAAATCCTAGCACTTAGGAGGCTGAGAAAGGAGGATCTCAGGTTCAAGGCCAACCTCAGCAACTTAGCAAGATCCTATTTCAAAATAAAAAAATAAAAAGGGCTGGGGGTGTAGCTCAGAGGCAGAATGCCCCTGAGTTCAATCCCCAGCACCAAAAACAAAAGAAAACAAAACTCAGAAACATTTTTCTTTTTTCTATCTCTCTCTCTCTCTCTCTCTCTCTCTCTCTTTTTTTTGTACTGAGGATTGAACCCAGGGGCATTCCATCTTCAAGCGACACCCCAGCCCGATTTATTTTTATTTTGAAACAGGGTCTCACTACATTGATGAGAGTCTCACTACTTGCTGAGGTTGTCCTCGAACCTGCAATTCTCCTGTCTCAGCCTCCCAAGTACTGGGATTACAAGCGTGCACTACCATGCCCAGCTAGAAACGTATTTCTTATGGCTCTGGAGGCTGGAAAGTGCACGATCAGGCAGAAGATTCAGTGTCTGGTGAGGGTGGCTTCCTGGCTCATAGGTGGCCAACTTTTTTCTGTGTCCTCACATGGCAAAGGAGTTTTCTGGGGTCTCTTTTATATGGGCAGTGACCTCCTTCATGGGCTGGGAATGCATCTCAGTGGTGGAGTGCTTGCCTAGCACCTGTAAGGCCCTGGGCTCCATCCCCAACACTACAGTCATCAACATCATTCCCTTCCTGAGGGCTCCACCCTCATTTCCTAGTCACCTCCCAAACACCCTACCTCCACTTGAGGGGTTAGATTGAACATATGCATTTTAGGGGGACACCCACTTACCTTAGAGCAGCCACATCTCTAGGCCACTCCGTGAGCCCCTGTCATGCAGTGGCTTATGGCTTCATGGAATCCTTATCTAATTTATTTATTTGTCTGCATGTTTATTGTCGTTAATCCCTTTGAGAATACAGTGCTCCTGAGTACTGGGACCTTTCTGCCTTGTCCATTGGTACCTGCCCAGGGCTGCGCACAGCTTCTGGCCCACAGAACGTCTTTAGTGAACCTTGACTGAGTTTTACCTGTTTTGTTTTCTTGACGTATCCTTCATGCCTGGAATGGTGTCTAGCACATACATGAACACATAATAAGTAGTTGTTGAAGCTGGTGTGGTGGCACACACCTATAATCCCAGTACTTGGGAGGCTGAGACAGGAGGATCACGGGTTTGATGCTAGCCTCAGCAACTTAGCAAATCCATTTCAAAATAAAAAATAAAAAGGGCTGGGAGTGTAGCTCAGAGATAGAATGCCCGGGGGTTCAAACCCCAGTCCCAAAATGAGCTAGCTAACTAAATAAATAGTTGCTGAATGAACACTGAAGGGACAGAGGTTAGACTTTGAAGATGAATGATACAAAAGTGAATGAGCACAGTCTCACCCTGAGAACATTACTGTTGAATGGGGGAGACAGGCATCAGGATGGAGGTAGTAAGAGAAGAAGGATGCCTGACTGGCCAAAGACACCTGTTGACCAACCACCAGGCCCCATATTGTCAGGTCTAAGAGTTCATAGGAGTTTTGGGGGCTCAGAATGTAGCTGGGAACAAGGCAGTCAGAGCCCCAGCCTGCAAGGGGCTCATGTTCTTCTGGAACTGGGGATGTCTCCTTGATGAGTTGGTTGTGGCTTGTGCACAGACTGCTACCGCTTCCCCGCATGACAGCAGGCTGTGTCGTCAGCAAAGACTTGCTGAGGCCTCCCGAAGACGGAACCTCTGCCAGGTGTCCATGCCACACAGAGGGGCGCAAGGACTGATCCCTCAGCCGGTCAAGTCAGGGAGGAAAGAGGCCTTCCCAAGCAGAACAGATGCGAAGTGCTTGGAGTTCAGACGAGCTGGCTGGAGGCAGTGGAACACCCTGATGCTGCACCCGGGCATGGCTCGGACACCAGGATGCAGGGGCCCTTGAGAGCTGGGCAGCCTGGGGTGCTCTACTCCACCTCTCGGAGCCTTAGCTTCACCCAATAAAAGGGGACAATACCTCTTGGGTTGTGCAGCAAGCTCAATGCAACATGCACATCAAGCACTAGCGCAGTGCCCACCCAGGTGTTGCTGGTGTTCAGAGGGGGTCACGGTGGGCTATGCTGGCCAGGGCTGTCTGTAAAACCTGGCTGCAGACTACAGCAGTGTGGAGGGGGAAGAGAGGCCACAGGGGGGTGGATGTCTTAGTAGAGCTGCGTGGGGATGGTGTCACTTTGCTGGTGGCCTGGGGTTGGTGGTTGCAGATCACTAAGGCTTTATAATCCAAACCCCAACCCCAGAGGCTTTGCTCCTGTTGTCTGAGCCTCTCACTGTTCTTCGACCCTGCATAGAGGTCACCTGCTTCTTGAGTCTCTCCCCAAAATGACTGTTAGTTTGCTAGGCCACCATAACAAAGGACCGCAGACTGGAGGCTTAAACGCCAGGCGCTGTCTCCCAGCTCTGGAGCTGGCTGTCTTAGAGGTCAAGATGTCGGAGGCTCGGTTCCTTCCCAGGGTGGAGAGAGGAGGATGGAGTCCAGGCGTCTCCTTGGCTTCTCCCCCACTGCCTTCGGACTGTGCTTTCACATCTCCTTCCCTCTGTACCTGTCTGAGACCAAGTTTCCTCTTCTCATAAGGATAGCAGTCATACTAGATGAGGGCCCACCTGGATGACCTCCTGTTTAAAGTTTTAAAATTTTAAAATTCTATTTACTTATTTATTTGGTACTAGGGACTGAACCCAGGCACATTCTACCTCTGAGCTACACCCCCCAGCCCTATTTTATGTTTTATTTGGAAACAAGTTCTCACCAAGTTGCTGAGGCTGACCTTGAACCTGTGATCTTCCTGTCTCAGCCTCCCAAGTACTAGGATTGCAGGCATGTGCCACCACACCCAGCTTGATGACATCCTTTTAATTTAATTACCTCTTTAAAGACCCTGTGTCCAAATATGGTTGCATTCTGTGGTACCTGGGGATAGGATGGTGGCATATGAATTTGGGGAGGGAGGAACATAGTTCAGCCCTGACATTGGGCCACAGGCCCTGGGATAGGGTTTGGTGCTGGTTTTTCGTGGTTCACCTAAAGCACCAAGGGGCTGGGGGACCTTCCCCCATCCTCAGGGCCTCTTACCTGTGGGCTTCCTCGTCCAGCCCGCTGTCCCTGCCTGAGCGTGGAGGCCCCTTCGCAGAACCTGCCTGAGCTGTTGCTAGCCAGCCATGGTTTCTCTGTCCACCTTCCTTCCTCGTTCATTAGCTGAGCAGCCCCAGCCCCCGCCCTAGCAGCGGGGGCACACTGACTTGCATGAGGGCCCTCTACGGGTCCCTGTGGCTCTGTCCTTAGGTTGTTTCACAAGATATGAAGCAGACCCCTGGGTGACACCAAGCTCTGGGGACGGTAGGAAGCCTGGCACCCCCTGTGGTGTTCTGACCATCTCAGGACCAATGTTCTTCCAATTTCCTTTTGTTGTTGATTTTGGCCTTGAATGAGCAAGCGTCCCATGTTGGCAAGTGTGTAAAACACTTCACATAGTATCTGGCGAGTAACAGAACCTCAGCACACAGGACTGTCACTTTAACAGTCTGCCCTTCCTTGGAAAGGGTCATGGAAATGCTAACACCATGCATTTCCAGGGCAGTAATATTCGTTGAATAATTAGTGTAATGTTTCTGTCATCTGATTGACACCCCTCCCCATGTCACCATATGAGGTGGCTGTTTTTATTCCCATGTGAACTATGAAAAGCATGTGTCCCAGAAAGTTGAGTTGACTTGCTCAAGGCCACACAGTTAGGAAGGGGAGGAGGAAGAGTTTGAACTCAGGCACTGAAGCTGGAGCCCAGATGTTTTCGCTCCACTGTTCTCTTCCCTGTCTGATCCCAGGAGCTCATACCTTGGGTTCTTACAGCCCAGGACCAGCCTGGGTATGGCACCACAAAGGGGAAAGGTCACTTTGATGATTGAGCCAGGAAAAGTAATTTGGAAGACTTCCAGTATAGCCATGGAAGCCTTTTCTCCTCCTGGAAATTACACAAAAACATCAAGGCCAATAAACACTCTTCTCTTCATCTCCAATCCTTCCCACAAGGATTTACATTTTCAGGGAAACTGAAGCAATCCATAAACTCTAAGATATTTATAAAGGCAGCCCAAAATATCTGAGGTGAGAAGTTACATAGAAAGATATACAGAGAAGCACCCAGAGCAGTGGGTTGGCCCAGTGGTGGTGGATCTTGGAAAGTATCAGCAAAAATGTGGTTCCTGAAGGCGAGGCTCACCCTAGAGTGTGAGAGCCGTAGGCCCTGCTTGCAGCTCCCTGGGAGGGAACGGGAATGTAGGCTGGGAGCAGAGACTCTCCAGGCCCAATTATATTCAGAGAAGCAGTGGAGGCAGTATCCGTAAAAAAAGACATTTGGAAGCCATTTTTGCAGGAAGCAGTCTGTCTACGTGGCAGCAAAGAGGAGACGTTTTGGGTTTTGAAGCCTGCAGAGCTATCCTGGCCCCTTTCCGCCCTTCCTCAATGGATGGTCCAGGATGATTCGACCTGGTAAATGACTAGTATTTTTTTTCTTAAAAAAGAACTACCTCAGCATTTATACAAAGATCATGTAAGAAAAAATGTGGAAGAGGAGCAAAATTTACTAAAAGTCAAGGAGTACTTGCTAGAAACCCATATACCAGGATAAAATCCAAAGAGATAAAAAAATATGTAAAATAAAACCATCAAAATGTAGAAGAAAATGTGAAAATTTTATTTGTACTTTTAAAAAGCCATTAGCATCCTTCACAAGGACAAATAGTCAACTGGGTGATATTTTAGCATAGATGAATGATTAATTTTGCAAATGAACATAAAGCCCCTAGAGACCAATTAAGAAAAAGAACAAACTCATTAGAAGAAACAGGCAAAAATAAATACATAAATAACTAAATAAATTCACAGGATGTTTAATGCAGCAGAAGTACAGATAGTTCTTAAATCCATGAGAAGCTCAACTTTCCTCCCCATAGGAAAAATAAAAGGACACTGAGCTATCATTTCCATCGGTTAGATTGGCGAGATGTCACGAGTTCAGGAACGTGTTCTACTGGGGAGACCACAGGGAGACAGACACTCTCAGATGGCACTGTTGGGGAGGTGAAGGTGTGTGGGAACCATGTCTACTTCTGGGAATTTATCTGCTGGTACTTGTGTGCGTGTGGAAGGACACACGTACAAGAGCGTTCATTGTGGCATTCTTTGAGCTTCAAGGGATTGGGAACAACAAAATTGTTGGTTAGAATTTTTAAAATAAGTGAGGGTTCATCCATACAATTGAATGTTATCTGGCAGAAAGAAGGAATGCGGACACTCTCTATATAAAGATATGAAAAAAATCTAAGATATATATATATATATATATATATATATATATATATGCAGTACTGGGGATTGAACCCAGGGGCATTTTACCTCCAGGCTACACCCCCAGCCCTATTTTTTGTTCTTTATTTTGAAACAGGGTCTCACTAAGTTGTGAAGGGCCTCACTAAGTAGCTGAGGCTGGCTACGAACCCGGATCCTCGAGTCTCAGCCTCTCAAGTACTGGGATTACAAGTGTGCGCCACCATGCGTGGCTAAGAGATATTTCTAAGAGGGAAAAAACAGGCACAGAAGAATACTTTGGAAAATCTTACTTTTTGGGTAAGGAAATGAGAGAAATGAGAATACGTGTGTGTGTGTGTGTGTGTGTGTGTGTGTGTGTGTTTGTGCATGCGCATGCGCCTGTGTATTTCTGGAAGAAAACACAAAATACCAATTATACTGGTTTCCTGGGGGTGGTGGGGGCTGAGGGTTGAGTGCCAGGTAGGTGGGGCTGACCCAACTTTTCTTTGGATTCCTTTGCATATAACTTAACCATCACACATGTTATTTGCATTAGGGCTGCCATGACAAACCAGCACAAATGCAATGTGACGGAAGTATCTTCTCTTGCAGTTCTGGAGGACAGTGCCGCAGAGCCAGGCTGCTTCTCCCCGGCCTCCTCCTGCTCCTGGAGCTTCCTGGTGTCCTTGGCTGATAGCTGCATCCGTCCAGTCTCTGACTCTATCTTCTTACCGTCTTCTCTCTGTCCTCTCCTTGTATAAGGACAACCATCACTGGAGTTAGGGTTCCCCCTAACTCCAGAGCAATCCACTTCCAGATGCTTAACTAATTACAGCTGCGAAGATCCTGCTTCCAAATAGTCACATTATGAGGTTCTGGGTGAACATGAATTTGGGGAGGGGGACCTACCACACTATACAAAAATAAGCCGGGTGTGGTGGCACATGCTTGTAATCCCAGTACTTGGGAGGCTGAGACAGGAAGATCCAGGTTCGCGGCCAGCCTCAGCTACTTAGTGAGGCCCTCCGCAACTTAGTGAGACCCTGTTTCCAAACGAAGAATAAAAAATAGGGCTGGGGGTGTAGCCTGGAGTTCAATCCCCGGTACCGCAAAATATATATATATATATATTTTTTTTTTTTTCAGAAAGAAAAAATAGAGCTGTTATGCAGTAAAGCAAAGTTTACTTTTTTGTTGTTTTTGTTTTTTCCTCTGTTTTCTTCTTTCTGGCACTGGGGATTGAACTCAGGGGTGCTCTACAACTGAGTTACATACTCAGCCCTTTTTAAATTTTTTAATTTTGAGACAGGGTCTTGCTAAGTTGCTAAGTTGGCCTTAGCCTCTGGAGTTGCTGGGACTATAGGCGTGCACTACCACACCCAGCAAAATTCACACTTTCAAACAAATAAAAATAATAATCCTTTTAAGGTTGGCCTTTGTGGCTTGCACAAGCACTACAGCTGGAAATGCGATAGGCAATCCATTCCATAAATTAGGAGGAGAGAGAAATTGAAGCCATCGTGCATCTCAGCACTGTTAACTTGTTTCAGAGGGAGAAGAGAGCCGGGAGTAGATGCAAATACATTCAATACCCATTGAGCACGAGGAGACAGTTGAGTGGGTTCACATTCTGTTAACAAGGGGCCAGTTAACCAGATTTATGCTTGGTTTGTGCCGTGCAAAATGGTGATGCTTCTGTGCATGGTTTCTAAGCTTGCCTCAGAAGGTCTTTGCTGTAAGGGGTGCTCTACAACTGAGTACATACTCAGCCCTTTAAAAATTTTTAATTTTGACACAGGTCTCACTACATTGTTAAGGGATAGGACATTTTAAGAGGAATAACTGAAATCTGGGTACTGTCTCAGTCTGCTTAGGTGGCCATAACAAAACACAGGTTGAGCACCCCTCATCCGAAATGCTAGGGACAAGAAGTGTTTCCGATTTCAGATATTTTTAGAGTTTGGAATATTTGCACGTGTGTAATGAATTATCCTGGGGATGGGACATAAGTCTAAACACAAATTAATATATGTTTCAGATACACCTTCTACGCATAGCCTGCAGGTAACAATACAATATTTTTAATGGTTTTGTGCATGAAACAAAGTTTCATGGTGTAGAATTTCCCACCTGTGGGTCATGTGGGCTCTCAAAAGATTTCTGGTTCTGGAGCGTTTCAGGTTTGAGATGTTAGGATTAGGGACGCTTCGCCTGCACTACAGACTGGTTGGCTTCAACTGTGAAGACGTATTTCTCGTGGTTCTGGAGGCTGGGAAGTCCAGTATCAAGGAGCCTGCCAATTCATTTCCTGGTGAGGGCTCTTTTCCTGGCCTAGAGATGGTCAGTTCCTGCTATGTCCTCATATGACAGAGGGAGAGGGATAGGAAGAGGGATAGGGATAGGGAGAGGGAGGAGAAAGAGAAGAAAAGAAGAAGAAGAGAGGAGAGGAGAGGAGAGGAGAGGTTCCTATAAGGACAGTAATCCTACAGTGTCACAGCTCCATCAAGACCCAAGGCCTTCAAGTGCAGTGTTGAGACCCCGGACTCGGCCATCACACCGCCTGGCTTGTTCTTCACTTACTGGTCTAAGTGCATGATCCTGGGTCTAATTGCTCTGTGCCTCTGTTTTCTCCTCTGTAAAACAGGGATTTAATAAAAAAAAACAGAATCTGCCAGGTGCAGTGCTGCACATCTGTAATCTCAGTAGTTGGGAGGCTGATACAGGAGGATTAAGGCCAATCTCAACAACTTAGTGAAACTCTCAGCAACCTAGCAAGACTAGACCTTGTTTCAAAATAAAAAGGGCTGGGGGTGTAGCTCGCAGGTAGAATGCCCCTGGGTTTAATCTCCAGTACCAAAACCAAAAACCAAAACCAAGAAACAAAAAAATAAAACAAAAAGCCAGAATCTACATCATCAGGTTGTTCTGGAGAATAAACAAAACAATAAACACAAAACTCTTAGAACCGTGCCCAGCACTCAGTAAGCACTCAATAAGTCTTAGAATTGGGAGGTGAATCAAGGGTTTGTCTGTTTGGAGGCTCATCAGAGTAGTTTTCTTATGTGCTTTATTTATTTATTTTGCTTGTCATTGATCCACATATCATTTACAACCAACACCAAATGAGCTTACATGGTATCAAGGAAGGTAAATTAGCTTTCAAAGGCACGAAGTTTCCTTTATGCTCATGTAATGAAAGACAGCCATTCACTGACTTAAGAGTGCCGGCATTAACGACAGGTTTCAGCGCATGAAAGCGCTGCCCAAATCCAGGCCCTGCTTTGAAATGCAAGAACCGTGCAACTGAGACAGGCCGATGGACAGGCCTCACGCGGTACTCACGTACCTGTGACTCACAGCTTTAATCGAGATCGATTGCCTCACTTGTGAAAATGCACAAATAATTGGTTTTGTCTCTGGTCAGATAAGCCGGTCCTGATTAATGAATTTGGCCGCAGCTCTTCCTTTCTGTGGGTGCCTCAGACGAGAACTCTGATCTTTCTCAATTGTAAAGGAAATTGAGACACGTTTGCCTATTAAAATATCGCCATTCATTGGATGCCAGCAAAGTGACTGAGCCTCTGGCGGCCTGCCATCTTTGCTTATCACTTTAATGACAATGTAGCCGGAAGGTCTTTTCATGCCTACTAAATATTTAGAAGTGAATAAAACTAATATTTTTGTTACAAACCCAAATATTCCAGAGACAGGTATTCAAATGATTGATCCATTCAGAAGAGCCTTTTTGACATCCTTAGCGATGCTTGGGAACATCTTTTGGGGAATTGCCTTCCTAGTTCTTGGCACATTCTTTTAGATATCCATATTGGTGAAAAAATATTTTTATCATGAAGGGTGTATGAGTTTCTGTAAAGATATGAAACTCATTCAGGTTTCATTGATGTAATGCCACTTTAATTCAAAAACGAAGTGTCCAGCCTGGCGTGGTGGCGCACGCTTGTAATCCCCAGTACTCAGGAGGCTGAGACAGGAGGATAGCAGGTTCACGGCCAGCCTCAGCTACTTAGTGAGGCCCTCCGCAACTTACACCCTGTTTCAAAATAAAGAATAAAAAATAGGGCTGGGGATGTAGCTCAGAGGCAGAATGCCCCTGGGTTCAATCTCCCTACCAAAAAAAAAAAAAACCCAAAAAACAAAAAACAAAGTATCCCTAAAATAACAAGGCGATTTTTCTTGCCTGGATCATAAACTGGCTTGAAGGGCAACTTTAGGAAGAAATTCTAACGCGCACTTCTCAAGGTGAACATTAAACTTGCCCAGAAACAACAGACAGCCTTCTATGTAGGTGACCAGCTCATTCCAGTTTGCCTGGGTCCGATTCTGTTTTATCACTGAAAGTCTTGCATCTGAGAACCTCTGCAGGCCCAAGCGAAAGGGACAGCTGGTTGTCCCATCATGAAGCAGGCATGTCCCTCCAGTTGACAAGAGGCTGACCCTGCTCTGTAACACAATAACCCGAGGGGTTCCTGTCCTAGTTTACTTCCCATGAACGTGAGCTCCTAACACTACTTACTGAAAGACACTGATTTCAGCGCACTGGTGACTGTAGGTGTCTCTACCTGCTAGTGGGTTCATCTGTAAGACCGGTCTAGTCGAACCATTCTAGTACCATGAACTTTTCATTTTTATTGTTATTTGCAGCAATGTTTGCAAGACTTTTGGGCCATGTAGTTCCTGTCTCTTTGTACTGCTTTTGTTTAAACCGAGCCAACACCTGTGATCCATGTGGATTAGGATGTCCAGTCTGACCTCTGCCTGGATTGTGTCATGAATCCCTTAGAACCATCTGACCCTCAGGTTCCCAACCTGGCAAACAGAAAAAACAAGTACTTTTATTGTTTCAAAGGGTTAATATGAGGATGAAAAGAAATAACATATATGCCTCAAGGTTATTAATTTTAACAATTAATTAGTATAGTCACAGTTTATTGAATACCTGCTATACCCAAGGTTTCCAGAAAGTCATAATTCTGGAGGGAAAACAGACACATATGCAGATACATAACTAAGCACTGGATGATGTTTTTAGAGCTACGATGGCTATTTGAACTGAGGAATCTGATTAGGGCAGACCCCTGATAAAGCTCAGTTTTTAGACTGGCATTTAAGTTCCTTCAAGGTCTGGCTCCATCCTCCTCACTCTGAATGCAGTGGCATTGGCAAACTTAGTCACCCCCAAACAGGCCCTTAGACTTCCCAGCTCCTTGTCTCTGCTCCTGACATTTCCCTTATCATTCTTCAGGATCCAATTCAAACCTCACCTCCTCCAGGAAGCCTTCCGGAGAGCCACAGGGGATGCCTCAGGTGTGGTACAGAGGATAAAAATGACTAAGAAGCAGGACGTGGGGGAGCGGTTCTTGTAGCTGTTTGTGCTCACCCAGGGAACACTGCGGTGGGGTAAATGAGGAGGTGGCAAGTGGGAGGGAGAGAAGACTACATGTCCTCATCCACAATGGTGCCAACTGTGGGAGAAGCCTGGCCTGACCACTGCCTATAGGATGCTCACACCCCCCGTATCACTCGCCTTCCTCAACTCGCTCGATCTTTCTCCTTAGCACTGTCGCCGTCTGTCATGCGCTGACTTCCCGCATGTGGATTATCTATCTCCTCACATGAACGGACATTCCACGAGGGTGGGGATTTTTTTTCAGTTTTTTTTTTTTTGTGGCACTGGGATTGAACCCAAGGGCATCCTACCTCTGAGCTACACCCCCAGCCCAATTTTTTATTTTTATTTTGAAACAGGGACTTGCTAGGTTAATGAGAGTCTTACTATTTGCTGAGGCTGTCCTTGAACCTGCAATCCTCCTGTCTCAGCCTTCCAAGTACTGAGATTACAAGCTTGCATCACCATGCCTGGCTTTTTTTTTTCAGTTTTAACTTCATTTTATTTTAATTGGCACATAATAATTGTCCATACTTATGGGGTACAGTGTGATAATTTGATGCATCTACACATGTATAGTGATGAGTCAGGGTAATTAGCATTTCCATCTCTTCACACAGTTATCATTTACTTGTGTTGGGAAACTTCAAACTTCTCTCGTCTAGTTATTTTGAAATATATAATAAACTATATTTACCCACCGTGGATAGAACTTATTTCTCCTATCTAATTGTACTTTGCTAAGAGCTTTTATTCTTTGCTTTATCCCTGGTGCCAGAACAATACCTGATATATGGTGAGGGCTCAATTCATATTTAATAATTTGAAAATAAATAAAATAAGCTTGAGGTCCTTCTCACTGACTATGTAAATCACTATGGTTGATCAGCGTCTGTTTTTACTTATGGATAAAGCTTACTTCATTCCCAAAAGTATTTGAGGTGGCTCCAGAAATGTATACACTACAGAATATTTATTTATTTATTTATCTATTTATTTTTTATGTTGGGGATTGAACCCAGGGCCTCAAATGTGCTAAGCACACTCTCCACCACTGAGCTATACCCCCAGCTACAAGAATGATTTTTAAAAGAATAAAAATACATCAGGTCTAAAGGAAAAAGAGAATCGAATAAGAACAAAAAAGCACAGAATTGATGTATAGAGCCACAAGGGCAGCACTGAGATTTTCAGAGTGGGCAGCAAATTCATGTCTGAGCTTCCCAGCAGCCACGGCAGAGAGGGCAACGTGGTAGTCATGAGACCCACAGTCTTCACTAGTCAAAGACATGCCCCTTTTTCAGAAGCGGCCCTATGTGTTCATGGATATAAGTGACGCTGAAACCCTCTGCTTTGGTCTCCACGCTGCTTGGTGGAGTGACTGCTTGGTGACCCCTCATCTGTTTTGGAGGGAGCTCAGCCTTAGGTTCACTCATCTACTGCAAGAGGTGACCAGAAATCTATCCAAACCAGGAGCAGCCAGAGAGAATGAAAAGCTACAGATGAAGTGACAAGCACCCAAGGGCAGGACGGGTGGAGAGAGCAGAGGATATAAATAGCCAGTTCCATCCTCCTCCCCTCCAGAGCTTTATCAGCCCTGGGGAGACTTATCTTTACTGATACAGGAAAGTTACATAAAAATCTGGCAAAGGTCACTGAAACCTGGATCCGTTGTTTATCTCTTCCTCTGATTTATTCCAGTTCCTTTGAAGGCCAACCTAACTAGGAGGTGGGGTTTGGCTGATGCTGTGTTTTTAAGAGTGAAGCAAGGTGAGAAGCGGAGGAAGCTGATTTGCCAAATGATTAAAAGGTGGTTCTGACTCTAATAAAGGATTTTCTGCTCTAAAAGATATTTGAAAGTATTTTGGAAAAAGTAATGATTCCACACAATAAAACAAAATTCAAATAGGACAAAAGAGTCAACCCAAACTGCCCTGTTTTTGTACATTCTTGCAGAGATATTTATATTTATACATCCACATAAATGGTTTTGCTATACAAATGAGAATGCAAACTTCTTTTGCTTTTTTTCACTTAGTTATAAATTTTGGATAAAACTCTCTATGAGTTCTTATTAAGCTACTTCTATATATATATATATATTTTTTCTTTTTGTGGTACCAGGGAATAAACCTGGGGGGGGGCATTCTACCTCTGAGGTACACTCCCAATCCCTTTAAAATTTATTTTGTTTTGTTTTGAAACAGGGTCTCCCTAAGTTGCAGACAGTCTCGCTGTATTGCTGAAGCTGTCCTCGAACCTGTGATCCTCCTGCCTCAGCCTCCCAAGTACTGGGATGACAGGGGTGTGCCACCATGCCCAACTTACTTCAATCTTTTTTAATGGTGGGATCTCATTCCATTCTATGAGTCTACCACCTATTTATATATAGACTTTCCTGATTGATAGATAGTAGTTTTTTGCTATTATAAATAATCCTTCAATAAAATTCCCGTATTTGGATCTGCATTAGTCAGAGTTCTAGAAGGAAATAGCACTGACACTCAGAGAGTTCAACCTCAGAGACGCTGGTGAGGGGACCACTCCTGCAGGCATGGACAGGGTTAGGGGACTGTGAAAGGATACTGGGCACCCAGGGACTGACACCCTCAGGAGCGGTTACCACCTCCAGGCTGGAAGGGAAAATAGTGCCACAGTAGACTGGGACGGGCCACCTGGCAGGAGCTGTGTGCTTCCAGAAACAGCATCGAAGGATAGTGGGAGCAGGGAGGAGACACCTTGACCTCTCTGCCCTGCAGGCTCCTGCAGGAGATTAGCCATTAACCAAACTCAACCACAGCGGCCAATTGGCAAGGGAGCCCAGGTGCCCCAGTCCAAAGTGGTCAAACTCCTGACATGGAATAATGAAAAATGGATCTGGGAGGGAGGGGGGAGTATGTACAGTATGTCTGTGGACAGTTCTAGAAGTAGAATTGCTGGCTCAAAGGAATTTGCACTTTTATTATTGCTTCTTAAGTCAATATTTATTTTATTTTTATTTATCCTTTCTGTGGGGTTCCCCTTCTTTTCTGTACTTCTATATTTCTTTTTTTTTTTTTTTGCAGTACTGGGGATTGAACCCAGGAGCATTCTACCTCTGAGCTACACCCCCCAGCCCTATTTTTTTTATTCTTTGTTTTGAAACAGGGTCTCACTAAGTTGCAGAGGGCCTCACTAAGTAGCTGAGGCTGGCCGCGAACCCGGATCCTCTGGTCTCAGCCTCCCAAGTACTGGGATTACAAGCGTGTGCCACCATGCCCGGCTACTTCTATATTTCTATTGGGAATATTTTCTTCCTGTATAAAGAGCTCTCTTTTTTATTTCTTTCAGTACAATTTAGTGGCTACAAATTCTCTCAGTTTTGCTTATATTTAGATCTTTAATTTTTTTTGTGGTACTGGGGATTGAACACCCAGGGGTGTTCTACCTCTAAGCTACACCCTGCACCTTTTTGTTTTTTGTTTTGAAACAGGGTCTCACTAGGTTGCTGAGAGTCTCACTACCTTGCTGAGGCTGCCCTCAAACATGTGATCCTCCTGTCTCAGCTTCCCAAGTACTGGGATTACAGGTGTGGGCCACCAAGCCAGGCAATTATTTTCTTTTAGTACCTTTTCTTCTGAATTTTATTCTTTTTGTTAAAAACCAGCTCTCAGCCGGGCGTGGTGGTGCACGCTTGTAATCCCAGTACTTTGGGAGGCGGAGACCGGA
>PVJS01046557.1:0-15775 GCA_004027185.1 Glis glis
AACCCAGGGGCATTCTACCTCCGAGCTATACCCCCAGCCCTATTTTTTTATTCTTTATTCTGAAACATGGTCTCATTAAATTGCAAAGGGCCTCACTAAGTAGCTGAGGCTGGCTGTGAACCTGCAATCCTCCTGTCTCAGCCTCCCAAGTACTGGGATTACAAGCATGCGCCACCACGCCTGGCTCAGCATGTTGTATTTCTGAGAACATCATTTTGTTTTGTTTAGTTTTTAAGTTTTTTTGGAAGCCATTTTAGATTTGCATAAGAGTTGTATATTAGGGTTTCTCCAGATGGAACAATGTGAGGGGACATTTATTAGTGGTATTAGCTTGCATAATTATGGAGACTGAAAAGTCCCATGATTTGCAGAACCAGAGAAGCTGGTAGCATGGCTCAGTCCAACTCGGGAGGCCTCCGTGTCGGGGAAGCTGATGGTGTAGACCATAGTCCACAGCCAAAACCCCAAGAGCTCCCACGGTGGGGGTGGGGGACTACTTTACGTTCCAGAGTCCAGAGGCTGCAGAACCTGGGATCTGATGTCCAGTGTGAAGAGAGAGACTGACTGATGTCCGTCTCAGTCCACTGACTCACACACGACTCCTCTGGAATATCCCCAAGATGAACCTGGAAGCCCTGCTTCAGCGCCAGCAAGGCACCCCCTGCCCAGATATGCGGACACCCCAAGTAGCCATCACAATTGCAAATACAGTTTAGAGCTCTTGTACCTTTTCACTTGGCTTCCCTTCATGTTAATATCTTAAACGACCATGGTGCATTTATGAAAACGAAGACATTTACGTTCGTACTATGCTGTTAACTTTAGTTATTAACCACAGACATGATGCAGATTTTCCCAAATTGCTCATGAACATTCTCTTCTGTCCCGGGATCCAATTCACACTGCACCTGTCCATCATATCTGCGTGGTCTCCTCTGAAGAGTGAAGTTTTGTCTTCTTTCATATGACCTTGTTTCGGTCAGCATTCTCACAGCCATAATCCAAAGATCTGGCCACTTAGAGGAGAGAAGATTTATTTAATTATGGTTTCAGGTTCAGTCCATGTGAGGCCAATGACAGGATCTCAGGGCATGGTGGCAGGAGGCGGAGAGAGGGAGAGGACATGGGCTGGGCTTCTCACATCATGGAGGCCAGAAGCAAGAGAGAGATCAGAGGTAGGAAAAACCAAATATAATCCCCAACGCCATACCTCAGGGACCCACCTTCAGTCACATCCTACCGGCCGGCCAGATACCACCCAGGTAAATCCATTACAATGGATTTATCCACTACTGGAATTACAACCCTCAAGACTCCATTATATCAATTCCAAACCCCAATTTATGAGCTCTTAAAGGGGCCATTCTGTATCTAACCATAATAGACCTTGACGCTTTTAAAGAGTGGTCAGGGACTTGGTAGAATGTCCCTTGATTTGGGATTGTCTAGTGTTTCCTCGCGATTAGACTGAGGTTGTGAATTCAGTAGAGGGGATGTGTTTCTTGTTGCCTCCTGTCTTGGGATACATGATGCCAACGTGGCTTCTCATCGGTGGTAACCTTGGTCTTGGACATGGGTAGAAGACAGTGTCTGCTGAGTTTTTCTACTGTAAAGCTGCCATTTCCCCCTTCCCATAATTAACTGATTAGAAAGGAATTACCAAGTCCAGTCCACACCCACAGGGAAGAAACTTAAGCATCACCTCCTAGAGGGAGGAGTATCAAAGAATTTTATGGCGTATCTTAACCGAGTAGTTAATAATATTTTAAACATTCTCCTTCTCTATAACGTTTCACCCACTAGTTTTAGTATTCATCAGTGACTCACTCTTCCTGAAGCAATTATTACTATTGTGTTCTAGGGTGATTTTCTGTTTATTTCCCTCATTCCTTCTCCATTTATTAACTGGAAATCTTTTATAAGGAAAACTTGACCCTACTTTATGTATATTTATCTTTTCAGTCAAATATTTTTTTATTAATATGGGCTCATGGGTATTTGTTTTATTCTTTGGGTTATAATCTAATACTATTTGATATGCTCCCCACCCCATCTTCCTTCTCTCCCCACTTTTTTTGGGGTTATTGGGGATTGAACCCAGGGGCATTCTACCTCTGAGCTATACCCCCACCCCTTTTTATTTTGAAACAGGGTCTCACTAAGTTGCTAGGGGTCTTGTTACATTGCTGAGGCTGGCCTCGAACCTGTGATCCTCCTGTCTCAGCTTCCCAAGTACTGTGATTATAGGCATCTGCCACCACACCTGGCCATCCTCACCCATTTTGAAGCGTGTCCTTACTCCTTGGCATTCCAGGATGCGCCAGGCTTACCTTGTATTTTTCTTGCTCCAGCCTCCTCTCAGCCATTTCTTTCAGGAGCCCTGGTTTCTTTTACCGGGGGATGGTACAGACAATCCCGGACTCAAGATGGTTTGCCTTAGGGCTTTTTGACTTTGTGATGGTGGGAAAGCACCATGCCTTCAGTAGAAACCACACTTCAGATTTTGAATGTGGATCTTTTCCTGGGCTGGTGACATGCAGTGGAACTTTCCTGTGATGCGGGGCAGCAGCATTGCTGCAGTTCCCAGCCAGCGTGTGATCCTGAGGGTACACCACGGCACTCTACCGCGTTCTGTGTCACCATCATTTTGTGTGTGTGTGTGTGTGGGGGGTACTGGGGGATTGAGCCCAGGGGCATGCTACCTCTGAGCTACACCCCCAGCCCTATTTTATTTTTTATTCTGAAACAGGGTCTCACTAAGTTGCCGAGGGCCTCACTAAGTTGCTGAGGCTGGCCACAAACCTATGATCTTCCTGTATCAGCCTCCCAAGTACTAAGATTACAAGCGTGCACCACTGCGCTGGCTGCCTCCATATTTTGGATATTTTGTTTTTATGTCCTATCACTTCGTCAATAAATTTCTTTAGATATTCAACACATTATTATTATTATTATTATTATTATTATTCTGGAGATTGAATCCAGGGGCGTTCTACCCTCTGAGTTACACCCTCAGACCTTTCTTTTTATTTTATTTTAATTTTTTATTTTGAAACAGGGTCTTGTTAAGTTGCTGCCTCTTGCTAAGTTGCTGAGGCTGGCCTCAAACCTGTAATCCTCCTTTCTTAGCCTCCCAAGTACTGGGATTGCAGGCATGTACCAATGCACCTGCTTAATACTTTATTATAAAATAGGCTTTGTGTTAGATGACTTTGCCCACCTCTAGGCTAATGTAAGTGTTCTAAGCACAGTTAAGGTGGGCTAGGCTAAGCTATGATGCTGGGTAGGTTAGGCATATTAACTGTATTTTTGACTTAGAATATTTTCAATTTAAGATGAGTTTATTGGTTGTGACCCCATTGTAAATTGAGGAAAATTTATATATATTTTATATCTTATATATATAAAACAATCCATATTTCTGTATATGTGTGTGCATAAAACAATAAATGTGAGTCATATTGATATTGTAACACCACTTTTACTTGATAACGTGTGTGTGTGTGTGTGTGTGTGTGTATACACACCAGGGATTGAACCCATGGACATTCAACCTCTGAGCTACACCCCCCAGCCCTATTTTTTATTTTTTTATTTTGAAACAGGGTCTCACTAAGTTGCTGAGGACCTCAGTAGGTTGCTGAGGCTGGTCTGAACCTGTGATCCTCCTGTCTCAGCCTCCCAAGTACTGGAATTACAGGCATGTGCCACCATGCCTGGCTCCTGATAACTTTTTCTGGGACATGATTTTAAGCATTTTTAATGAGAACAAGCATGGATAGTAGATCTATTAGAATTGGATTTGGCTATAAGCCAAGGAGAAGCTAGCCAGTAATAATGTAAACACTTTCCTCACATAGCCGGAACAGATGGAGGCTGGCATTGGTACAGTGGACCAAGGCAGGCAGGGCTCAGGGCTGAGAGCTCCTTGCCCCTCTTGGCCCTTTCCCCATGGTTGCAAGGTGGCTGCTGCTATAGTAGTGCTTAATCCAGTGAAAGTCAATCCAGTGAAAGGGAGAAAGTTTCCTTTGTATAAACCTGTATCTTTCTAATGGGAGGGAGGCCATCTTACTTTGTTAGGCCCAGACACAGAGTCCTCCTTTTTTCTGTCTTCTTTTCTTTATCTGTGGGGTGGGGAAACCAGATGAGTGATCTGGATAAACCTTAACATGCTGTGATCCCAGGTGCTACTCAAGAGGAGCAGGTATGGGAGGAAAGATGTGGAGGCACCATGGTGGGAGGAAGGACATTTGTTCAGCTGATCACAGGGTAGGTCAGAGGAGAATGAGACCCCAGACAGGAGCTGGGGGCTAGAGGGAGGTATTACTGCTCTCTGCTGTCTGTTTTGCATCATCTCTCTGGTATTTGTCCATTCCTTCATCTGAGCTACAAGGATCATTACAAGGCTTATTAGTCTGTTTTCTGTGGCTATAATGACATACTGGAGGCTGGGCACTTTATACAGAAAAGAGGTTTATTTAGCTCACAGTTTCGGAGGCTGTAATCCAAATAGGATAGCAGTAGCTCTGGACAGGCCCCCCTGGCTATATCACATCATGACAACTGGCAGCCCGGTGGGGTGTGCATGGAAGGGAGGCAGCATGGCAAGATGGTAAGACAGGAGGCAGAAAGCACTCTGGGGCCAGACCTACTCTTCTGTAACAATCCTCCCAGAAGAACTATGTTCATTCCTTCCCAGGGTGGCACCCCAGTAACCTAATTACCTCCCCACCTCTCGCATTGCCACACTGGGAACCAAGCTTCCAACACAGGGATCCTCCCCCAGGGACAAACCACTCCCCAGGGGACAAACCATGTCCAGTACAGCAGGTGAGCTGGGAACTCACCCTCAACGGGAGGGGTAGGGGCTGCAGAACCGAGGAAGATTTGCTGAGAAAGACGCCATGTTAACTCAATCCCTTTAGACCCACGGGAGTTCTCTCTGGGTTTTGGCTTGGGCCTGTCAGCAATTCCAGAGTAACAGATATATTTCAAAATCTCATCTAGATGTCAAAAGAAAGAAATTTTGGTCCAAGCTGGGGTTGGAAAATGGTCAGAAGTAGAGGGTAGCACACAAGCCCCATACCCTGCATGGGGCCCCCACTCCTTTTTCGTCCGTTTTGATCTTTTGCTTTTTAGTTTTGTACCTGACCTTCTGTCAGAGCTGGGGGAGAGTCAGCTCCTGGTTCACTTTCTCTAGGATTCCCGTTTCTCTTTTCTTTTTCTAGGCCTGCAACCTCTCCTGTTTAAACTAGGAACTGCTAAAGTCCCTGTGCTGGTTTCTTTTCCTTTTAAAGTTTATTTCTATTTTACAGAGCCTCTCTCTGGCCTCCCAAGCATCATCTTTCACATTTGAAGTTTGGGGTTCTTACTGCCCCTGACTCTTGATCTCTCCCCGTGGCTGTCTGAGTGAACACAGGCCCTGCTTCTGGGGGGTTCATCCCCCTCCCCGTTGTAACTGCTTTGTAGTAGCCCTCGGGCCATTTGAGACCAGGCCGGTGTTGGGTTTATTCTTTACAAGCAACTTTTAAATCCTATGTTTGTTTTGATTTCTATAGCAGTAATGCACATCAGTATAATATTTGGGAAATAAAGAAAAATAATTAAGATAATAAAGGTCAGTCATAAGCCTGCTGCCCAGAGAATGACTGTCAAGGTTTCGTGTATTTTCTTACACTCTCTTCTTGAGGTAGGTACTTATGTGTAGGTGTAATTATTTGATGTGTTTGGAGTCATACCACTCCGAATATTTGATAACATGTTCCTGCTTTGCTTTTATTTCCCCCGGAACCACTGTTAATATGACCCTTGGCATGCTTTTAAAATTTTATAAGTTAAATAATGCTCCCTTATACAATGACCAAACCCTCACTTTCTAGCTTCTTTCATAGATTCCCCGACTTTTACCCTCAAGCCCCCTCTGTTTCATGACAATGGCTATAAATGATATAGAAACTCTCCTGACGGATACATTTCATCCTGAGAACACTCTAGAAGGTTGGTGCCGTCACCAGCCCCTTACAAGGGGAGGAAACTGAGGCTAAGGACGTTGCCTTGGCCATAAAGAACAGAGCTCAGAATCCAGACTGACTTCCCTTGGGGTCCCCTCGTGAGCACTTTCTCTCTGGGTGGAGGATGCGCTCTTTCACGGACAGGGTGACTTGTAATCCAGAACAATAGTATTTTCCAGTTTGGGGGGATAAAGCTGGGTGTGAGTCATGGCCGGCCCACATCCCTGCTCTGTGACCTTCAGTAAGTTATTTCACCTCTCTGGGCCTATGTAGGCCTTCTCAGCTCTCAAATTCCATGATTGTAGCAAAAAAAGCCCAATAGAGGCCACTCACAAGGACAGGCCCAGGATGATAGGGGCCTTGTCAGGTTTCAGGGGCACTAACATTTTGCCCTAATAGACACTTCTGCCTGGAAGCTGTTTTGCTTCAGAGGGGTGGGGTGGTGTCCAGGAGAAATCCCCACAGAGCCCGTGAGGTTCTCATGGAGGCTAAGTCCCCATGACAGGTAAATCCCACGATGTATTTCCATCGAATGCTTTGAGGTCATGGGGCTTTTGTGGCTGAGCAACCAGTGTGGGGACCACAGGGCGTGTGTCCCTCCCTGGTGCAGACACCCGGCCTTCTGCTGTGCTGTGTGGCTCTTCCCGAATGTTCTTTGAGGTGTGTGGCTGGGAGGTGGTGTGGGGACAGAGGGTCTTGTAAGCTGTGGTGTGTGCTGTGTGCTGGAGGGCGGGCCAGGCAAGCCGGCGGTGACCGTTGTACTTTTCCTGCCGTCAGTTCTGAAGTGCTGTCTGCTGGGTACCACCGAGAATTTTCCCCGGTCCTGTTCCCCACCTCCTGCCCAGCAAGAAGGAAGGGAGAACCAGAAGTTGCTTGTCCCTCAGAACAGAGTTCGCCCTGTGCAGTTTCTCTTCCCTTTTCACAGAGACTTAAAAACAAAAAAGTGAGGGGCTTTTGAACTTGGCGGAGTTCCAGCTGCTCCCCAGGAAGCAGCCCGCTCTGGACCGCGGCCCTTCGCCTGGCTCTGCGGTGCCCTCAGTGGCTGGTGCGCCTGGTAATTGTGTTAGTGTGCCAGCTCCTCCGGCAGATGGCTTTATTTTTCTTGTGTTGGTTCCCGTTTACCAGGCATCTCTAAGGAGACGCTGACATGTTCTGCTTTGTCCATTTCTGTGGGAAACAAACAACAAAACGTACCTATTAGATTTTTTTTCCCTATTGTTGATTTGGAAAATATCTTGCTTTAGCCAGAAGATAGGACAGCTTTTGTTTTATTCTGAGGAATGATTTGGGGATTTTATTTCAAAGTATAAGTCCTTTTTACTTCAGTGAATGAGGGTTTTAAGGAGGCTTGGTTGTGTTTGGGTGAGAATTAAGTGGAGGTTAGCAGTCAGCACGTGCTGAAGATACACTGAGAACATGGTCAAGCCAGTCAAATTTTCAAGTCTCCCGAGGGAACTAGGGTCATGGTCATTACCAACACAACATGGTGTGTTGGTAATATAAAAAGAAAAAAGCCAGGCGTGGTGGTGCATGCTTGTAATCCCAGTACTTGGGAGGCTGAGACCAGAGGATCCAGGTTTGCGTCCAGCCTCAGCTACTTAGTGAGGCCCTCCGCAACTTAGTGAGACCCTGTTTCAAAATAAAGAATAAAAACTAGGGCTGGGGGTGTAGCTCAGAGGTAGAATGCCTCTGGGTTAAATCCCCAGTTCCACAAAAAGAAAAAAAAGCATTTGTTCTAGACAGTGTACTCCGTTTAAGTAACATGTCAGCTAGGCAGCAAGAGAGCTGGTTTTTACACAAGGACTGTGGAATCCACAGTTTCCATCCCTAACTTCCAGCCAAATTGCCAATTTTTTTTTTGGTACTGGGAATTGAACCTAGACGCATTCTATCTCCGAGCTACACTCTCAGCCCTATTTTATTTTTTATTTTGAAATGGGGCCTCCCTAAGTTGCTGTCTCACTAAGTTGCTGAGGCTAGCCTCAACCCTGTGATCCTCCTGTCTCAGCCTCCCAAGTACTGGAATTATAGGCATGCACTACTGTACCCAGCTGCCTCCCAAATCTTCAGAGAATCTGAGTACCTCTAGCTTTACATTTTGAAATACTTGAAGAAATTGCATTTATTTATTTATTTATTCATTAATTTATTTATTTATGTATGTGTGTGGTACTGGGGATCGAACCCAGGGGCATTCTACCTCCGAGCTACACCCCCAGCATGTTTGGAAACAGGATCTCGTTAGTTTGCTGAGAGTCTCGCTATGATGCTGAAGCTGTCCTCGAACCTGCGATCCTCCTGTTTCAGCTTCCAGGTACTGGGATTACAGGTATGCACCACACCCAGCAAGAAATCGCTTTTAATAAATAAAGTTGAAGGACAGTTGTTCTTCCTCTCCATTATGCTTCTGCCTTTGCACTGACTGGCATGTATTATGAATGTAGCCATAGTGCCTGACCTCTGAACCAGGCCCACTGTTTCATGTGTCTCAGGGCAATCGCTTTTAACAAGGAGCTTTATGGAGGTATTTACATATCATAAAATCCATCCATTGTAAATTCAGTGATTTTTTTTTCTTCTTAGTGATTTTGTAGAGTTATGCAACCATCTCCATACCCACATTTTGAACATTTTTATTTTGGCAGGAAGTTGCCTAGTGCCCACTTGCAGCCACTGTCTGCTCCCAGCCCGCCCTGGGTCAACCGAGAGTAAATGACAGTGCTCGTCATTCATCATGAAGAGGGGCGGGAGCAGAGCTTGACACTGGGCTCTGTCGGCTAATCTGATGAACCTCAGCTGTAGTCAAAATCATACACTTGCAGGTTGTCAGTGTTGAAAGGGGCTCAAAACTCCGACGTGCATCCTTCCACCCGGCAGAGGATGCTGCAGATCACTCTCGTGTGGCTCCCAGCAATTCTACCAAGAGAGCTTATAACTTCTCAAGCCTGTGAGATTAATTCTTGGACTATTTTAAGTTTTAGAAAATCATTTCATGTATGGAGCCTAACTTAGCCTTGCCTATATTTTACCCATTGGTGATACAAAATGACTAGCACCATCTTTTTTCTTTTTTTGTGTGTGATACCGGGGATTGAACCCAGGGGCATTCTACCTCTGAGATATATCACCAAACCCCTCTTAAAAATTTACTTTTAGCCGGGCATGGTGGTGCATGCTTGTAATCCCAGTACTTGGGTGGCTGAGATTGGAGGATCTGAGTACACGGCCAGCCTCAGCTACTTAGTGAGGCCTTCTACAACTTAGTGAGACCCTGTTTCAAAATAAAGAATAAAAAATAGGGCTGGGGATGTATCTCAAAGGTAGAATGCCCCTGGGTTCAATTCCCAGTACCGCAAAAAATTTTTTTCTTTTATTTTGAAATAGTATCTTGCTAAGTTTCTGAGAGTCTTGCCAAGTTGCTGAAGCTGGTCTCAAACCTGCAGTACTAGGATTACAGGTGTGTGCCACCATGACTAGGTAAGCACCATTCTTAATTTGCAGTTCTTCAACTCTTTAAGAATGTGTTACAGCTGGGTGCAGTAGTGCATGTCTGTAATCCCAGTACATGGGAGGTTGAGACAGGATGATCACAGGTTTGAAGCCAACAACAACAACAGCAGCAACAGGGCTGGGGATATACCTCAGTAGTAGAGTGCCTCTGGGTTCATTCCCCAGTACCACAAAAAACTGTGTTAGTCGGCGTTTTCATCATTGTGGCCAAAATACTGAGAAGAACAACTTAGAGTAGGAACAGTTGATTTTGGCTCACAGTTTCAGAGGTTCAGTCCATAGTTGGCTGACTCCAAGGCAGAAACATCATGGCAGCAGGGTGTGGCAGAGGAAAAGCTGCTCAACTCATGGTGGCTGGAAGGGACAGATAGAGTCCTTAGGGCCATTCCTCCTGTGACCTCCTCCAGCCATGCCCCACCTCCAAACCCTGCTGCAATGGGGATAAGGCCTTTGAAACATGAGCTTTTAGGGGGACATCAGCGTACCTTAAACCTTCACTTCTACAAACACCCCTGCTCCATCCACTGCTTTGTATTTAATTTGGATTCCAGACCGACAGCCATTTGGTCACCTCTTGCTGGATGTACTTTAGACTGTGCCTTTTGTGACTAAATCCAATCTACATGTCAGACATGGGGTGGCTGGCTGGTAGAGTTTGAGGAGCCTATCCATTCTTGTGATGTGGACGAGGACTGCCTGGAAGTGTTAATTATTAAGCAGCTGGGTTGTGCTGTTGGTACTTGTTGAGTTTTGGGTTGACCAAAACCCCATTTTTTTCCTTCTGTGGATTTTGGTCAAGCCATTTCTCCACTATATCTTCTTAAATAATTGTTGTTTTATTTTTATTTTTTTGTGGTATTGGTGATTGAACCCAGGGGTATTCTACCTCTAAGTTACACCCCCAGCCCTATTTTTTATTCTTTATTTTGAAAAACAGGGTCTCACTAAGTTGCGGAGGGCCTCACCAAGTAGCTGAGGTTGGCCACAAACCTGCAACCCTCCTGTTTCAGCCTCCCAAGTACTGGGATTACAAGCCTATGCCACCACACCCGGCTGATACACTTAATATTATTGCTTAACATTAATAGTAACACTAATAAGTAGGATCTTTTGAGAACTATTGTGTTTATCTTGTTGGGTTTTTCTCCAAATTTGCCCTTGAGATAAGTTTGAATCTTGTTTCTTCCCTTTTCTTGATGTATTTATTGAGAGAGAAGTTTGCATATCTGGTTCCGGGTCTCCTCTATCTATCATCCATCTATCTATCTATCTATCTATCTATCTATCTATCATTATCATCTATCTATCTATATTGATTTTGGCTAGTTCATAATGATGGTGGCTGTGTAGAAGGCAGACATAATGGCAGGGAGATTAGACCTCCTAGGTTTCTGCAACTATGTCTCCATACTCCTCCATGTCCCTCTGGTTGTGGGGAAGCATGACTTGTTATTACACATTTTTGCTGATTTATGGGTCAAGCCACTTTCACCAGATCATTTCTCCCAAGTGGCTTATCTAGTAATGATTATGAAGTACTTAGAGCTATTTAGAAAAAAGTGACAAAGAAGGATTTAAAACCAAATAGAAGAATAAAAAAGATGGGAAATATTTTCATTTAAAAATCTATATTTAAGCATTCAACCCTAATATTTCTTTCCCAGTTTGTTTTGTTCTGCAGTCTGTATGATTCTTTTCAAGTCCTTAGGGCCCTTTACATGCTGTGGACTTAAGTCTCTCAACTGTTTCTCATCAGAAAGTGAGACGCTCTTTTAAAAATATTGTGATTTCCTGAGCAACAAAAAAAGTTTATTTGCTGGAGAACCCAACTTGACCCAAAGAAGAGCAGATTCAAAATAGGAGAAAATATTTGTAAATCCTGTATCAATATCTGACAAAGAGCTTGTATACAGAATATATGAGTTGTTATTACAACTTAATTAAGCAACCCATTTAGAAATGGGCAAAAGAAGCTGGGTGTGGTGGTGTACGCTTGTAATCCCAGTACTTGGGAGGCTGAGACAGGAGGATCCGGGTTTGCGGCCAGCCTCAGCAACTTGTGAGGCCCTCTGCAACTTAGTGAGACCCTGTTTCAAAATAAAGAATAAAAAAAAAAATTGGGCTGGGGGTGGAGCTCAGAGGTAGAATACTCCTGGATTCAATCCCCAGTACCACACACAAAAAAAGTAAAAAAGAAATGAGCAAAAGATTTGAGTAGGCCTTTCTCCAAATATTATATATGGATGGTCAATAAGCACACGAAAATATATTGAGCATCCTTAGTGATTAGAAAAAAATGTAAATTAAACCATTCTGAGGTACCACTTCATGCCCACATGAGTGGCTAAAATAAAAAAGACAAGATCAAGTGCTAGCAAGGGTGTGGAGAAATTGGAACCCTAATACACTGCTGGAGACATAAAATGGTGCAGCCAGATTGGAAAACAGTTTGGCACTCCCTCAAAATACTAAACATAGAATTCCCTATGACCCAGCTAGGTAGAATGAAAAGAAATGAGAATATATCCACACAAAAACATGTGCAGTTATTTGACTTTTTAATTGTTGAGTCATAAGAATTTTTAAAATATAGTTTGGATACAGGTCTCTTGTTTGATATATGATTTACAAATATTTTCTTCTATGCTATGGATTGTTTTTTCACTTTGTTGATGATTTCTTTAGAACAAAAGTTTTTAATTTTGATGAAGTCCAATACATTTTTTTTTGTCTTGTAACTTGTGTTTTTAGTTCTGTATGTTTTCAAAGTGCTAAAATTATTAGCTCAGTTTTTATTCTGGGGCCAGTTGGTTGCTGTAATATGCCAGAAGAGCTAGCTGTGAGTAACTAAATAATTTATGTATCTTTTATTGAAGAATAATAAACCTATACAACTCTAAAGTTCAGTGTATTGATGGTTTTCCTTATTTATTTTTGTATCTCTACCCCCTACCCACCTTAGCACTTAGCATGGTGTTATGCACATAACAAATGCTCAAAGAAAATACTTGATTAAATCCTAAATCTAGAAAGGAAATCTTATTTTTGCTAAGTACTTAAGCTGTATTTTATTTGGACTTTGAAGATAGAGCTGAGTTCAAATCTTCACTCTGCTTACTGGGTGGGTTTTCCTAAGTCACTTAACCTCTGTGAACCTCAGTTTCCACATCTGTAAGAGATAATGTTTATCTTGGAGGATTGTGGTAAAGATTGCGTATATAATCCTTGGCCCATGTAGAGGTCCCACAGATGGTGGTTACTGCTCATATCAATTAATTGAACTATATCTCAGTTTCTCCATTTGGTAAAATGGGAGTGGTGCTTGTCTTTAGCCATCTCAGCAGTGTATAAGCTTCTGTTGGTAAGTAAAAGAGTCTATTTTTCAGAACCTCAGGAGAACCTTCCTTTGTCCCTGACCATCTCTGTTTTTGTGGAATTCATGCAGGAAGAACTTTGAGTATGTAAACTAGTTGCACTGCCTTAATACAGGAGCCACTAGCCACATGTGATTATTAAAATTAAAAGTTCAGTTCCTCGCTGTGCTAGTCACATTTCAAGTGCTGAATAGCCACATGTGGCTGGTGGCTGCCATATTGGATGTGTGACAGAGAACATTGTCACCATTGCAGAAAGTGCTATCAGCTGTGGAATGAAATGTTGGAATTATTTCCTGTGATGTTCTCTTCAAATGGGGAGCCAGTGAGAGAAGGCTTTTCTATACACTTGACTGAGTACCCCTTCCCAGCACCTCTCTTGCCCCCCTTGGGCCCAAGGTACTTGAGTGCGTTAGAATTTGGGAAACAAGGATTTGCATATCCCTGGATGGTTTTATTCCTTGTTTTTGTTGTTATTTCAGCAATTCCAGCTTGCTCTCTGCTGTTGTCATGCCTCTATAATAAGTTGGGTCATTTGGGAAACCAGTAGGGGACCCCCTTGGGACGGTTTTAGTTGGGTAACTATCACAGTGACCCGAGAGGGAGGCAAAATGCTGCCCCAAGTCCTTAATTTTCTGTGAGGTTTGGGTGCTAGAAAGAAAGGAATCCTACATTACAAACAGACAACGAGGACTTTGGAAAATTTTCCAGTTATAGAACTAAGATAACGTTCTAGAGATTGGAGTTTTTGGAGATAATGTAACAAGGACTCCCTCCCCTCAATCATGCCTCTCTGCCTGTGGCCCCATTGATCTGGCATTTGTCACTAGTGGATTTCTTCCTAGTGACTTTGGACATGTCCTAGCTAGACTGTAATGAACTAGCATTCTTCTCTTTGACTTAACAAATAGGAAGAGAATTGAATTCCTTTTGTTGACAGAATTGCTCTTACATTGTTGTCTTCCTTGTTTTTATCCTCCCGGTCTTCTGAAATCATGCTTCCTGTGGGCCATTCTGATGAATTTATTAATGGGTCCCTGAGTGTGGGACTCACCTCATGCTGGACCCTGAGGATAGTTTATTACTGACTTGATCCATGATTTGCTTCATCATGAAAAAGTGTATTGAATCTGGGGCCACGGGTATGTACAGGGTCAAACATTCTTTCTGCTGCTAAATAAGTGTTAAATTCACCAGGCCAGGACAGGTGAAGGAGCACACCGTCATTCCTAAGGGGGGAAGAAGTGATTAGCTTAGACTTTTTCAGCATTTCCAAAACCTAAATTCTAATAGATATTCATTGGAAAAGGGAGTCTGTGGTTAGGTAAGTTTTCAAAGCATGGAGTAAGCACAACCAAACAGGTTTTTTTTTTCCTGGAAGGGGCTCAGGGCCTTTATCATGCTAGAGGATGTTGTGTCTCTTCTACTGGGAAGTCTAGTGTGTTTCCCAAACTTACTTGACCGCAGCACCCTAGATGGCAGGGGCCTGTAGGACCACTTAGTAATGGCGGGACTGGAGCATGGTGATTTGAGCAACAGGAAAACTCCCACGGTGAGACAGTGCGAATGGAGCGATTTTGTAAATACTTCTGCTTTCTATTTCTCAGTTTCTGTTTCTCAATGATTATTTTTAACCCAAGCAGTAGATACTTGAACCTCTCATAAACTCATGGGCTCTTATCAGATAAAAGTGCCCCAAACCTTGCAGGTTTAACATCATCATCTGGCCTGAAGAGAAGGTAAAAGTTGCTCTTGGATTCTTTTTTTAAAGGAACCTATTAGTGAAGCTGCTGATGCAGTTCTATAGTTCTTTCTGGCATATGTTTAGGGGCTGCTAAATATGTATTTCTGCTTCAAGGGGAAATCACATTCTAGAAAATGAACACTGTATAGGCAAGTCTCATATGTCAGGGATTTACTAGTGGCTTTCAGAAGGCATCTAAAACTCTATGCAAATTTTGTTGTTGAGGGGACAGATTATGTGTGCATCTTGCTTCTATAATATTTTTCTGAGCAGATTAACTAAATGAACTTTTATTTAACTTGGTTTGATAGATTGTTAGGGCAATGCCTGATAATAACAGTGCTAACTAGCATTACTTAAGTGGTCACTATTTGCTAGACACTGTGTATTATACATATGGTAACTATTTAATCCTATAGAAATGCAGTGAGGTAGCTGTTATTTTTTCCTCCCATTTTGTAAGTGAGAAGACACAGTAGACATTCTGTAAGAGTGAGGGCTACAATCAGAATCAATTATGGGGTCAGTGTTTATAACAGTGAATAACAAAGCAGATTTTACATTACATTAATTTTGAGATAGTTCTGATTTCATAAAATCCTAGTTAGTATGTAATGTATTATTTATTTGTAATTAATTTGTTCTCCTTTATATATCTATCATAGGTTTTTTTAACTTCTAAATTTGAATTTTTAGACGACAGTATATGCTGTGAAAATGAAATTTACTTGTGTATTTATTCAACAACCTTTTCCTGGGCCAGTCTCTGTGTTTGATACTCGGGATGCAAAGATGATGGTCCCTGTCCTTATAGAAATGTCTCCAAATGGTGAAGAGCCGAGGTCGTCCAGTTATCCTTTCTTAAGCCATGACCTGGAAAATGGCTTCTTGCATCTTATTTATTTATTTATTTTTTAATTTTTTTTTGTGCGGTACTGGGGATTGAACCCAGGGGCGTTCTACCTCCGCCGGCCCTATTTTTTTATACTTTATTTTGAAACAGGGTCTCACGAAGTTGCGGAGGGCCTCACTAGGTACAGAGAGAGAGAGAGAGAGAGAGCGAGCAAGCACTGAGGCTGGCCGCGAACCTGGATCCTCCGGTCTCCGCCTCCCAAAGTACTGGGATTACAAGTGTG
>PVJS01046558.1:0-15775 GCA_004027185.1 Glis glis
GCATAGGAGGGAGTCCAGACAATGATGGAGAAAACCTTAGATGGATAAAGAAGGTGACCTAACTGAGGGAGATGGGAGGGGGAAGAGGGAAACACCCTAATGCACAGGGTGTACATACACAAACTTATCAAAGTCAACTACTATGCTGAGCAGGAGAAGGAGAGAAGGGGGAGGGAATGCGGGTGGGAACTGGGGGAGGGGTAATTGACCAATGTGTGCATGTATACTTCTACCACCCTGAAACCCATCAATGTGTATGATTACAATGTACCAATAAAAAAAATCAGACAACGTGGACTCTTCCATTGAGTAGATTACACCTGAGATTGGGAAATTGATTTCACACAAAACCAATAAATTAGTCAATAAGGATGATATGAGCATAATTGCATAAAGGTGCTGACTGTATACATAAATGTACTAGGAGAGATCCAGGCATCAGAAAGATCAGAAAAGGGACTCGAGAAAAAATCCTTTCTGTGGGCAGAATCACAAAGAAAGAATGTGGCTTGTGCTATAGACAAGACTTGGAGCTGACCCAAGCTAAGACATGCAGAATCCTGAAAACTATGGCCATATTCTTTTAAGGCTACTTTCAAGAAGTAAGGAAGAGGAACACATTTTAGCCTCAGTAGAAAATTAGCAAAATTAATGAAATTGTAGGGCCTGGCACTGTCACTTGTGGGCTTGTGAAAAAATAAGATTTCAGAAAGAGTTCAAGTTCTATGTCTTGCTTTGCTGGCTCAGAGAAATTGCTCTGAATGTCTAATCCTATGCTTGGTTGCCAGGACACCCATCAGTCTGGAGTAGGCTTGTTTTATGCTAAGCAAGAGCAGAAAATGCACTCCTGGAAATTCTGCAGGAACCATTTTAATACTGAAATTCTACATGTAGTGATAGATTTAAAAAAAAATAGGAATTTCTGTCTCTGTTTTTTCAGTTTCTGTAAAACAGGCCAAATAAGGAAATGAAAGGAAAAGGAAACAGCCATTGGAAAAACAAAGATTTCAAGCACAGGTTTCAAAGGACTCAAAGTGGAAATCAGGTACATAAGTGAACCTTTCAAAGTTTTCATAGAAAATGATAAATTAGGGCAATCTTCTATGTAATCTGTAGTACCCTACAGAATGTACCTGGACCAGGCGCATAGGATCAAAAGCACTTGCTTCCACTCATTTAAAGCAGATGTAAAATGAGTGACAAAAAAGTGCAAATTGCAGAGCATCTTTTACTATGCACAGATGGACAGCTGTTGGGCTCTTACTTTCAGTTTGCAAAAGAACCGGTAGCAAATTCTTCTCTATCTCTCAGCCACCCATTCTCAGTTATATGGTAGACATGCTTCATGTCATAAGAAGTCTCATCTCCCTTGAAATCACCAAATCAGACATTCCATTCTATAGCACAACTTCTCATTCTTTAAGTTCATTTGCTCACATAACTTTGCTGAAACAAGTCTTCTATTTCATTAAGACATTTTCTCTATGTTTCTCAGTCCCCTCTTACTTTACATTATCCCCATTCAGATAATATCTGATGATCTATCATCCTATCAGCCTTTTACAAATATTAATGTTTTTTTTTCTTTCCTTCTTCTTGTCATTGCCAGTAAAATAACAACACTGGATGAACTCAGAAGTCCCATGATCTGTGACTGAAACTAAAGGTTTTAGATTTAATAGAAAAAATTCCATGGACAGAACTGGGCCTTACTTACAAATTTATTATAAATTATCAACTTCACATAAAAACTTTAAAAATCTTATTATGTTCCTCTAGTAAGTCTGCTCTCTCTGCAAGGACTAGATTTTATTTTCTCCTTTCTTCTAACCCACCAAATTCACCTTCCTCCTGCTAATCACTCTTTGGTAGATTTTGCCTCATATCTCACATAGAAAATAGTTCTCAGACAGGCATCACCCATCTTTTTATACCACATCTTCAAACCCACTTGTATCTGTTCATCTTTCCCCCATTCCCTTTAATTATAATAGGAAAGTAGCCTTCATGCTATCCAAGTCCACATCTTCTGCATGTGCTCGACTCACCATCTCTTCCAACTTCTCTACAGGACTTTTATAATCAGTGTCCAAAGATGCTTTATTATCTCCCGTCTAAAATTAAATTTTTGCAATCCCATAGTTTTGCTGTTATTTATGTCTGTTCTCAACAAAATAAAGCTTTCCCAAAGAGCTATTTATATACCAACTCTACTTCCTCACTTTCTATTCACTTTTCCATACCTTCAATCCTTATCATAGCATTAAAAAAATCTCTTGTCTAAATCCATGTTGACTTTCATATTGCTAAACTTTTTGAGCATCTATGTTGCTAAATCTAGTGGACACACTTTGGTTCTCACCACACTTGACCTTTTGATGCTGAAATTTAACTGAGTTGACCACTCTACATTTGGAACTCCCTAGAATTCCTTCCATCTCTCTTCTTGGTTTCAGATGAGTATAGAACATTGATTACTTGGCATTTATATTTCTCATGGGTATATTAAACTCAGCATGTCCAGAAATGTATTATGTTTTCTTACCCCATCAAAAGAAATTTGCCCCTTTCCCAGTATTCCCCATCTCTCTAAATCATGCCACCATCTACCTGTTCCTCATAAACTTAAAAGAAAATTTAAATACCTTAACAAAGAACTGAATTGCCAACCACTGACATCCTTATCTCTGGCCAGCACACTTCTGTGCCCACTAATATCCAGCCCTACTGGCTTTCTTTCAGTTCTTCAAATAAATCTCAAGGACTTAGTGCATACTATTCCTTCTGTCTGGAAGCCTTTTTGTCGCTACTTCACTCCTACTTATTCTTCAGAATTCAACTTACATGTTTCTTATTCAGAGTAGATTTTCTTGACTTCTAATTTAAATTAGAACTCTTCACAGTTTGTGATTATAAATTTATTTTCAGTATTTCTTAATTAACATCTGAATTACATGAGATTGTTTGCCCCATGAGAAGGGGACCACTATTTTGTTCATCATTGTGTGCACAGTACCTACCACAATGCTAGTACATGCAAGGTAATTCCAATTAATTAATAATTGACAATTCCAAATAATTAAATGAGTGAGTGAATAATGATAATACATTAGTGAGATTCCCATTGTGTGCACAGTACCAACCACAATGCTGGTAATATGCAAGGTAATTCCAATTAATTAATACTTGCAAACAATTAAGTGAGTGAATGAATAATGATAAAACAGTGAGATTCCCAGTATTCCTAAAAGGAGTCCCTTTAACACCTCAATTATTACGTATACCTCTAAAAATCTTCACCAATTCAATAAAACATAATAAAAGATACAAAATATTTAATCATTTAAAATTATGTGACAAATCCTTAGTTTAATGAGTTTACTGTCCACCTAAAAATGAGATTCCACTGAAAGATTATTAAAAATCTTAAGTTAATATGGTAACTACTTTCAAACTAAATATATAAAGTAAATTCTTCTACCAGAAATAACCAGTTAGAATGTAGGACACAGAAAAGATTCATTTCAAGTATCAGGGAAAATATGTAAAAATTGGGTATAAATAACTTCAAGTTACAGGTGTCAAAGCAAATGTAACTGTCTGGTGTTATTCTCTGAAACCATTTGAAAATAATGATTATGAAAAATGAATAAAAGCTACATCCTCAACGAAACTAAAAAAATAAATATAACCCCAAGTAGCAATTTATGAATAAGGTTGTACTACAGTGCAGAGAAAAAAATGACCTATGAGGAATTCAAGAGTGAGTTGAATGAAGAAATATAAGCTTCAGTAGATCTTTGGTAACATGCATTTGGTTATATACAAAGGAGATATACATCCTTAGGAGTCTCTTTTTGTGGTACTGGTTATTGAAACCAGGGACATTCTGCCTCCAAGATAAATCCCAGACCTTTTTATTTTTTTTTTTTTTTGAAACAGGGTCTTGACAGATTGCTGAGAGTCTTGTTAAATTGCTGAGGCTGGTTTTGAACCTGAAATCTTCCTGCCTCGACCTCCCAAGTACTGAGATTACAGGCATGCGCCACCATGTCCTGCCTTAGTAGTCTCTTAATGATAGTGTCCTTGAACTCTTTAAAAACTGTAGAGTGGGAGAAGAATAAGAGTAGAATGAGGGAATACATAGACATATCATCTGTCAGAGGGTGTGTGTAGGAAATAGGTGATTGGCAGTCAGCTCTGCAATACAGTTGCACAGAAAACCTGTGACATACAAGCTTCATTGCTAGTTGGTTTTTCAGTAGTTCTCAATTGGGTGTGGTATAATCCCCTACTACCCCTATGGCAGGGTTTCTCAACCTCAGCACTATTGGTATTTTGAACTCCAAAATTCCTTATAGTGGGGGCTGACCTATGAACTGTAGGATGTTTTTCAGCATTCTGACCTCCCAGTTGTGACCATCAAAAATGTCTCTAGATATTTCCAAATGACCCTGCCTTATCCAGAGAGATAAAATCAAGGGTGGAGGGATTTATTAGGAATTGGCTCACATAATTATGGAGGCTAAGAAGTCACATGATAGGCTTTCTGCAAGCTGGGGATCCTGGGATGCCAGTAGCATGATTCCCAAAGCCTCATACCAGGGACTCTAATATTGTAACTCTCAGTCTCTGGCGGGAGCCCTGAGAACCAAGAGGAGTTGCAGTCACAAGTTCAGGGATCTTAACACCGCAGAACCTGATGTTCAATGGAAGGAAAAGAAGATGATCCCAGCTTTAAGAAAGAGAGTGAATTCAACTTTCTTCTGCTCTTTTCTTCTATCTGGGCCTCCAGCCAATTGGATGTTACCCACTCACATTGAAGGCAAATCTTCCCCACTCTGTCCAACAATTCATGTGACAATATCATCTGGAAACACCTTCACAGATACACTTGGATATAAAGCTTTACCAGCTACTTAGGTATCCCCTAATCCTGTCAGGTTCACACCTAAAATTAACCACTGCAGACCCTTAGTACACAATAACATCCAGGTTGACAATCACTGCCAGAGGAGGACATCTGTAAACAAATGGGGTGTTTTCGATATCACATCAATGGGGTTATTACTGGCATTTAGTGATACACGCTTTAATTCATTCTCTGTGCCCCATATGAAAGCAGTAGGGTGCCTTCTTTCTGAATGCAAATTTTCAAGCTTGGCCTGAACTGAAGAAAGAGAATAAGTTTTAGTGTAGATAAAGAAGTTTTATTTAGATTAGATTGGATTTTTTATACCTAAAAATTAGATTTTTCAATTAATATCAGAAAGTGACCAAAAAGCTATGATATCTGTCAGTATTTCACCATGGGGCAAGAAAGAAACATCCCAAAACACATACTTGAAAATGGTGGTGAGAAATAAATACAATTTATTATTATATTCATAAAGTCAAACTCATTTGATAATTTAGTTTTAAAAATAAGAGCCCACATTATTTCAGAAAAATTATGTATAAATACTATCAAGACAAATCTTTGTAGAATTAGATAACTTCAAAATCAAGGAAAGAATCCTATAGGCACCCATGCACAATAGTTACTTTTAAATGGTAATAAGAACTCAGGCTGATCTCAATCCTTTTGCTAAAATCCAATATAAAATATATATAGAATTCTGAAAAAAAGAAAGTGTAACCCAAGAATTTCATGCTCACCCAAGAAATCCTTCAAACATAAAGGTAACTGACAACTGCTTTCAACATGCAAGTACTCAGGATATATAGGAGATCTAAGCAATTCTGAGAAAAAATACTTGAGCTAAAAGGCTAAACAAGAGGAGAATGAGAATTTTAAAATAATGCAAAAGACCTGATAGTGAGAATTAAATATGCTTAAATCTAGAACTAGAATTAAACAATGATTGGAATTATAGAACACACAAAACATGTGGTTATATACATATAGAAAAATTAGTGATGAAAAGGTGGAAACCCAGTAACAGTGGCTGATGATAGGAGGAGATAGGCACTGCTAGTTGCCTATCAATATTTATTCTCTACTTCTTCTTTACTAGCAAAATTTAACTTTTATTTGGGGCAGCAACATGTCCAGCTGAAAGTACTCACTAAAAGTACTTCCCTTAGTCATGGCTGGATATATGAACATGTTCTCCCGATTACATATAAGTATAACTTGCTACATAGCACTTCCAGGAAAGCTTTTCCAAAGGACACAGATGTGATTGGTTGGTGTCTTAATCTGTTCAACGTTCTATAACAAAATACTATAAATGGGGTAGCTCATAAACAGCAGAAATTTATTTCTCACTGTTCCAGAGACTGGGAAGCCCAAGATGTAGGCACATTCTATATCTGGTTAAGGGCCTACTTCCTGGCTCATAAATAGCAGAAAAGATGGTCTCTTTGGGGCCTTCTTTTAAAGGTTCTAATGCTATTCAGGAAGATTCTGTCCTCGTGAACTAAAGCCCCTGCTTCTTAACATTACCATTTTTATAGTTAGGATTTCAACATATGAATTTGGGGGGACAAAAACCTTTGGACCATAGCAATCGCCATGACATTTTCTCCTTGTTCTTGCCTTGAACATGAACTTGAAGCTGGAAGTTTAATACTATGAGAAGGAAAATACAAAAATGAATTTCTACATTTTAAGGGAAATAGGGCAGAAAGATGAAGAAGCCCATATACCCGATGGCTTCTCTGAGTCATACCAACTCCAGACTGTCCACCTCTACAATTCTAACTGCACTGCATGGCATGAGCAAACTTCTATATACTTAAGCCACTATTAATACTATTTTTTATTTGTAGATAAATGTATTCCAAAGGATACTGGGATACTGGAGACATAGCATATGAGGAATAAATGCTTCTCCTTGTACATATATTTGCATTATTATGTTTTACCATGACAATATATTACATTGTTTATTTTTAATCTAGAAAATAGCAACCAAAATGTTTAGTAATACATAAGAATTCAGAATATATATGACATATATGTGAATTTACTGAATTTCCTAAAATAACATATTCACATGTGATGACTTAAAAAGAGGTTAATTATCTGACAATAAAACGATGCATATTTCTCCTTAGAATTGCCAAAAGTTAAAAAAAAGTTTCATCTGGAAAAATAAACATATGAAATATTCAGTAAAATTAGAAGCAGAGACTCCAATGGAGTGATGGAGGGGGTTTAGGACAGAGAGGACGGGGATAGAGATGTAAAGAAGATAACAGTTGTAATAATGCTATGTATGTTTATTAAATTACCAATGTCAATCTCAAAGACATGTATGGGAAAGGGGAGGGAACATGGTGGGACCCTTGGGAAGTGCTCCAAGAGTTGTAGGCATGTATATTCCTATCACTCTATACTTCAGTATGATGTATAATTACAATATACCAATAAAAGTATAATAAATTTTTTACCAAAGAATAAGGAAGGTGTTACATTATTGGGTATTAAAATGTACTCCAAGATTTTAATCATTACAACAATATTAAACATACATATCCATGTGAAATTATAAATGTCTTGGAAATAGATCTTAATCTGTATAGGAATCTGTTTCTAATACGTGATTAGATACAATTTCAAATCAACAAGGAAAGAAAAAAATTTCTTCAATAATGATGCTGGGATATTTGGTAGGCAGTTTGAGATTTAAAAGAAAAACAAGTTATTTATACCTTCCTCCAAGATAAATTCCAGATGCATTAAAATATTAACTACAGATTTCTAGTAAAATGGCACACTAATTTTTTTTTAATTTTTCTTCTTTGCAGTACTGGGGATTTAACCCAGGGGTGCTCTCCCACTGAAATACATCCCTAATCCTTTTTATTTTATTTTGAGACAGGGTCTTGCTAAATTTCCAAGGGTGGCCTCAAACTTGTGATCCTTCTCCCTCAGCTTCCCTAGTCACTGGGATTATAGGCTTGTATAATCTATTATTATAATAATTATAATTATTATATTATATTATTATATTATATTATATTATTATAATTATTATAATATTATAATCTATATTATACAAGCGGTCTATTGGCGCACTCATTTCATGAACAAAATAAAACAAAAAAATTTTTTTAGATACACTAGGTTCACAAGCTGATCCTCTCAAATCCCTGGAAATAAAGAAAATTTTAAAAATCTAATAAGGTGTAAGAAGGGAAAGAACAAATGAAAACAGGATGGTACATGGAAAGGATAAAATAAGATGACAAAAATAAATTCAAGTATTTTGGCAATCACATTAAACATAAATTGATTAAACTATAAGATTGAAAGACAGATATTCACAAAAAGGAATTTTTAAAAAGCAGGTATATGCTATTTACAAAAGGAACTTGGCGATATAATGGTTTAAACCCAAATAATATATAAAAATATAAGACCCACAAAAATCAAAGATAGATTAGGGATAAAGAGTTTTAATTATATAATAAAATGAGCATCCAGGCATGGTGGCACATGCTTGTAATCCCAGTAGTTGGGAGGCTGAGACAGGAGGATCGCAGGTTCATTAGCAGCCAGCCTCAGTAACTTAGTGAGGACCTCCACAACTTAGTGAGACTCTATTTTCAAATAAAAAATAAAAATAGGGCTGGGGGTATAGCTTAGAGGTAGAATGCCCTGGGTTCCATCGCCAGTATCATAAATAAAATAAAATAAAATAAAATAAAATAAAATGAGAAATTCACCAGAATATATACCAATCATTAAATTTCATAAACCTCAAGGCACAGACTTTAAACCATATGAAGAAAATTGACGGAATTGCAAGTATAAATTGACAAATCCACAATTATAACAGGAAAGTTAATTATACCCTCTCATTAACTGATATATCAAGAAGACAAAAGTAGTAAGGTTACACTAAATTGCAACTACATGGTTAGCAAAATTTTAGTCTAACTGATAAATATAAAATCCCACAAAAAGCAATCAGAAAATGTAAAGTCTTTTAAGCTTATGAAGTCAATATTCAAACAGTTACCATGACCATGACTACATTGAACTTCATCTAAAAAATATCAAAAACTGATATAAAGAATAGGTTCTATGACCATAATTCAATATCAATAGAATATTTATATTTTATATAAAATTAAATAATGAGCAAAATAAGACATCATTTGAAAATATTTCAATCTGGGAAAAATTAAATAGCTATAAATTGCAACTTAGGAAATTCAGCTAATGTTGTATATAACCAATAGATATATAATTTGATATAAAGGCATTAGAAAAAAGTATAAGTACTTAAAAATCTCGAGAATTAGAAAAAAGAAGAGAAAATATAAGGGAATTAAAAAGAATAGAATAATAATATATAGAGAAAATCAATTAAATTGAAAAAGAGGATCAACAAACTAAAGGCTGTTTCTTTGGAAAGACAAGTAACAGATGGAAACCACATATTAAGTATGATCACTAGAAAGAGAGAGAAAAGACATGTTTATATCAGCACAGTTCACAATGGCCAAATTGTACAACCAACCTAGGTATTCATCAACAGATGAATGGATTACAAAATTATGGGATATACACACAATGGACTTCAACTCGGCAATAAAGAAGAACAAAATAATGTCATTTGCAGGAAAATGGATGGACCTGGAAAACGTTATGTTAAGTGAGATTAACCAGTCACAGAAAGTGAAGGGTCACTTTCTGGGGTATTATATGTTTTCTCTTATATGCGCAAGCTAGGGAGTAATTGGGATACCAGAGGGACTTCAGATAATGGAGGAGAAACCCCAGTGGAGCGAGGGAGGGGGTCTAGGGAAGGGCGGGATGGGGAAGAGGGAGAATTAATGAAGGAAACACTTCTATTGACAGTATGTACATATGTGAGAATACCAATGTCAGTCTCAATAACTTGTATGGGGAAGGGGATAGAGTGGGGAGGGAACTGAGGGAATACTCACCAAGTGCTATGTGCATGTATGTCACTATCACTATGAACTACATTAGGATGTAAGACTATAATGCACCAATAAAAGTATAAAAAAAGAAAAAACATAGGATGAGTGAAAAGCTGTAACTAGTGGTACACTGGAAACTAAAAATTCATGTGCTTGAACCACAAATATCTTTATGGCAATACATTTAGAAACATAAAAAGCGAAGTTTCTGTAAAACCATTACCAAAACTGACTTAAGTAGTAGAAAAAATTTGAGTGTGTCTATATATAACTAATAAAGACATTGAATAAGAGCCTTTAAATCTACAGCAGGGTGGACAATTTCATAGATGATTTCTACCTAAATTTTGAAGAACAAATATTTTTTTTTCTTATGCCTTCTAAGATCAGGTAAGCTCTACATATGCAAAATTTTATAGAGCAATAGTTTTAAAACATAGCTTCACCTTATAATTGCCTGGGGAATACAGAAGGCCTCCCCCAATTCATATGTTAAAATCTTGGACAGGCATGGTGGCCCATGCCTATAATCCCAGTACTTGGGAAGCTGAGACAGGAGGATTGCAGGTTCGCAGCCAGGAAGATTGCAGGTTCGCAGCCAGCCTCAGCAATTTAGTGAAAACCTCTGCAACTTAGTGACACCCTGTTTCAAAATAAAAAATAAAGTAGGGCTGGGGGTGTAGCTCAGAGACAGAACACCCCTGGGTTCAATCCCCAGTACCACAAAAAAAGACAAGAAAAAGAAAGAGAAAGAAATCCTACCTCCCAAGGTGACTGATGGTGTCAGAAAGTGGGGACTTTAGAAGGTAAGTCATGAGAGTGGTGGTACTCTCATGAATGGAGTAATGTTCTTAGGAAAGGGAATCCAGTCAGCTTTCTTCCTTCTTTTTTCCTTGTAAGGACACAACTAGAAGTATGCAGTCTGCAATGGTGAAGAAGACTATCATTGAACCAAAACATGCTGACAACCTGACCTTGAACTTCCAGCTTCCTGAACTATGAGAAACAAATTTGTATTATTTATAAGCCACAAAGTTTATAGTACTTTGTTATAGCAGTCTAAACTGACTAAGAGAGAGGCCATTTTAAAATACTGATGCCTGAGTCAACTTCTAGAAAACTGATTTATTTGGTTTGGAGTGAAAGCCAGGTATTGCATAGATAGAGATATGTATTTGTGCATGCACAGCATGTGTGCATCCAAGTAATTCTGATGTATATCTGGAAATCACTGAACTAGTGAATTAAAATTAAGTTGGTAAAGCTCCCAAGTTTCTTTTAAAATTAAATTATTTTAACTGACATACAAAAATATTAAAATTTTACATATTAATGGGGTACCATGTGATGTTTCCATACATGTACACATTGTATAATGTTTAAATCAGGTTAGAATATCTTTTTCCTCAAATATCTATCATTTCTTTATAATGAAATAGTTTCTTCTAGATTTTTGAAATTTACAGTTCATTATTGGTATCAACAGTCACCCTACTATGCAATAACACACCAGAACAACTTGCTCCTATCTAACTATAACTTAGTGCCCACTGATCAGCCTTTCTCTATCCTTCCCTCCCCTCTACTATACCCAGACTCTGGAAACCATCCTACTGTCAACTTCTATGAGATCAACTGTTTTATATTCCATATATGAGTGAAATCCTAGAATACTTGTCTTTCTGTGCCTGGCTTATTTCACTTAACCTAATTATCTCCAGTTCCATTCATGCTATCATTAAGTGACAGATTTCTTTCTTTTTCATGGCTGAACAGTATTCTATTATGTATATATACCACATTTTCTTTACCCATCTCATCAGTTGATGGATTCTTAGAATGTTTCTATTTCTTGGCTATTATTAATAGTGCACAATGAATATGGAAGATAGGTGTCTCTTTGACATATCGACTTCATTTTCTTTGGATGTATACCCAGGAGTAAGATTGATGGGTCATGTGGTGGTTCTATATTTAATTTTTGAGGCACCTCCATACTGTTTCCCATAATGACTATATTCATTTATATTCCTATCAATAGTGTGCAAGGGTTCCCTTTTCTCTACATTCTCAACAGCACTTATCTTTAGTCATCTTGATAATAGACATAATTACTGGAATGAGGTGATATCACATCATGGTCTTGATCTACATTTCCCTCCAATTTTTTTTTCACGCAAATATAAACTTGATACAAAATCCCAGCTTGAATAATACAAGAAAAAAATCATATATCAGTATTATAGATATAAAATAAAGTTTTCATCTTTTAAGTTGTTATTCTCAGACTTTTTGTCATAGCTGAGTTATTTTTCCATCACTATAAAAAATGAAAGAGATAATCAATTTATAAAGAGAATAATTTTATTTTGGCTCACAGTTTTTAGAATCTGAAGTCCATGGTCAGATGGAGCCATTGCTTTTAAGCCTCTGACAGGGGTGCCAGACAGCAATGGCAGGGAGTATATGAACCTGTCACTTCATGATCAGAGAGCAAAAGAAAGGAAGAGGAAGAAGCTGGGGTATCATAAGGCTTTTCAAGGCATGCTCTCAATGACCTAAATGTCTTCCACTGGACACACCTCTTCGAGGTTCCATTCCATCTCATCCCAATAGCACCATGGGCTGAGGATTAAGCTGTTAACACATGGGCCTTTGAGGAACATTTAAAATCCAAGCTACAGCATATGGCAAGTTGCTATATAACAGAGGTGGCATTACTACTGTGTGGGCAGGATGCACTATTCAATAAATGGTTCTGTGACATTTTGATATTTATTTTGAGGAAGCCAACCTATCCCACACCATACACAAAAAAAAAAAGCCCTATCTGAATCAAATACCTAAACTTGAAAATTCAAACTTGAAAATTTTTAGAGTATGGAAAATATTTTTATGTTGACAAATTAGGATACCATTTTCTGAACAAAATAAAATGAAACTAACCATAAATTAAACCATTGATAAATATGACTATATTAATATTTAAAACGTGGACATCATAAAATGTCATAAACTTAGAAGACAAATCACAGATTTGCAACAGACATTTATAAAATATATAATACACAAAGGATGTGGATAAAGAATATATAGATAACTTCAAAAACATCATTATTTTAAAAAATAAACAAAATAAAAATGTAAAAGCAATATGAACAGGCAATTCACAAAGAGAATTCCAAATTTATACAGTTGTATGCAATAAAATAGTAGAAATGTATAAACTAGATATAGACTCCTATCTGGAAAATCCTAAAAGTATAATATTTAATTACAAAAGTCAGTTAGAAAAGAATTCCATTTAATAATTTTTTTGCAGTACTGGGGATTGAACCCAGGGGCATTCTACCTCCAAGCTATACCCCAGCCCTATTTTTTAATTCTTTATTTTGAAACAGGATCTCACTAAGCTGCGGAGGGCCTCACTAAGTAGCTGAGGCTGGCCATGAACCTGCGATCCTCCTGTCTCAGCCTCCCAATTACTGGGATTACAAACGTGTGTCACCACACCTGGCTCATTTAGTAAAATTTTAAATAGCCAAAACAATACTTCATAGCGCTTATGGTTTTACATGCATGTTTCTGTGTCGATGGCAGGAAGCAACTGCTAAATAGGATCCAGGTAACCACTGCCCACACAGGGAAAATCTCTCCCGCCTCCCCTCTTCTGCTCACTGCCAGTGCTGGAGGAGCTCACCAGTTAGATGGTACCACCTAACTCCTGGCTGATAGACTGCTTGGCTCCAGATGTCTAACAGCTCAGCAACGATCATAACCAGCAGACCAAGCTGCTTTGGTACAAAAGAGCCCCTCTCTGAGAACAGCTCCATTGCAGCTGGGTTTCAGGGCACTGGGGAGGAAATTGATCAAATTAGAATGAGGAAGGACTGTAGAAGAGGTTCTGATAGTACATGAACACTGGCTATTCCATGTGTTCCTACTACAGCTAGAAAAAACTTTCTTCAGATTACCTTGTAGTGAACTTGACCTAGGAGAAGATGAAGTGGCAAGACTAAAACACAAGGTACCATGTTACAGAGATGGAGTCCTGTAACACTAGGCCATTGATGACTGCATTGACAACTGGTAGAGACCAAATCGTGAACCTCCTTAGTCTCTTTATATTTCTTTTATCATGGTACTGGGGATTGAACCCAGGGGCATTCTGCCTCCGAGCTATACCCCAGCCCCTTTGTATTTATTTATTTATTTATTTGTTTATTTATTTATTTATTGCTTTGAAACAGGATCTTGCTAGGTTGCTGAGAGTCTTGCTACACTGCTGAAGCTGTCCTCCTGAGATCCTCCTGTCTTAGCCTCACAAATACTGGGATTACAGGCATGTACCACCATGTCCAGTTGTATATATTACCAGACATATTACAAAGCCTGAGGACTTTAAGAAGTTGTTTTTGGTTCAGCTTCCAGAGAAAGCCTTATTTGCAGTTTCTCTAATTTAAAAGGTGGTAGTGCACCATTTTTTTATTTATGTAATAATACTCCATTATATGCACCCATCATTTCTAGTCTCCCTTAACTGTTGAGCAGGTCCAATTTTATATGCAACTGAACTCCTGTAGAATGTAGAAGAAGCCATCTTTGAGCAAAGTTATATAGTGTAGAAGAATAAATGTGGTTGAAAGTATTTTTTTAAAAAAACTCTTTCCTGATCCCTTAACACTTATTTTTTAGTTGGCTGAATGGTAAAATTACCTGGACCCAGTGGCATGCACCTTTAGTCCCAGGGAATATAAGACAAGCCTAGGCAATGTAGCAAGATCCTGGCTCAAAAAAAATAAAACAAAATAAAGTTAGTATGAAGTAAAGTTTTACAGTGGTATAAAGAAATTTGATAATTTTTATAATTATTTACTTTTGGTTCTACTCATAATTTCTGTACTTTAAGAAAATGAACTATTTGTATTTTTCCAAAATTTCTTATTGAACTTTTAAAAAACTTTAGAAAATAAAAGCAAGTCACAAGCTCCAAAGTTTAAAAGCTGACGAATGTGACTACAAAAAAAATGTAAAGTCTGTAATATATATGTAGAAATTACAAGTATACATATAATCAATACTGTCGATGTAAAAAGCACTGTCAAAATGTATTTGTTCATCAATGTCACACAATATTAATTAACAAGAATCCATACAGTTGGTGAGTATGCAGCGAGAACAGAACTTTCATCAACTATTGGTGGGATTTTAAAGTGGCTAACCTTCGTGAATAGCAATTGATAATATTTTTAAAAGCATTAAAATTGTTTCTACTAAAATAAACATTAACCTGAAACAATGATGATCTCTAAGAAGTGAGATGACAGAATTGACATAACTTCTATTTCATATATTTCTCTATTGGTTTATACCTAGTTTGCATTACTTTCATAATTTAAAATTATAATTACTTTTACTATTCTGACTTTAATTCTTTTGGAAATATACAGAGGAGTGGTGTAACTGAGTCATATGGTGATTCCATTCCTAGTCTTTTGAGGAACCTCCCTACTGATCTCCAAAGTGGTTGTACTAATTTACATTCCCAGCAACAGTGCAATGTAAAAGAGTTCCTATTTCCCCACATCCTCACCAGCAATTTTTTTTAAGTACTAGATATTGAACCCATGGGCACTCTACCTTTGAACTACATCCCTAGTCCTTTTTTAAATTTTGAAACAAGGTCTCATTAAGTTGCTGAGGGCCTCACTATGTTGCAGAGGCTGACCTTGAACCTGTGATCCTCCTGTCTCTGCTTCCCAAGTACTGAGATTATAGATGTGTACCACCATGCCCATCTTATTGTTTGTATTCTTGATGATTGCCATTCTAACTGGAGTGAGATGGGATCTTATTACAGCACAATTCACAA
>PVJS01046559.1:0-15775 GCA_004027185.1 Glis glis
GTGTGTGTGTGTGTGAGATGAGGAACATCAAGCCAGGGTGATGCAGAAATAGTCCAAGATGCATTGGGTCTGAGACCCAATTTGGGGCCCGGGCATTAAGTCAGTTCCCACACTTCAGTAGAACTCTCTGTTCAAGGTCACAGATAAAGGAGTGTATGTAACTCTCATCCCTGTTCATTAATCATATAATCTCCTAGACAAAAAAGACACGGATGGCATAAACAGCATATGTGTGGGAAATACTGAAATGATGAAATTGAAAGGATGGGTTCTTTGCTCCTACCCTCTTCATGGCTCGCTGGTATTGGAAGACATGTCATCCACGTTCAACTCCAGTTACTGACTGCTGTCACCACAGTGCTGCTCTCTGTACAGCCATCCCTTGGAATGCGAGGATGCTCAAGACCCTTATGTAATGTGGCATAACATTTGCATATAATCTACACTCATCCTCCTAAATATTTTGTATCATCTCTAGATTACTTTTAATACCTAATGCAATGGAACTGTTATGTAAATAATTATATATTATACTGTTTGGGGAATAATGACAAGAAAAATGTCTGCACATGTTCAGTACAGATGTGATTTTTTCCCCCCAAATATTTTCAATCCGCAGTTGGTTGATTCCATTGATACAAGACCCATGGCTATGGAGGACCAACTGAATTTTTTTCTTTGCACCCTGAGAACCAGAAAAACAGTATTGGATCATTCTCTTGACTGCTTATTCTATAGTTTTCTGAAAATTTAAGCCCAAAAAAATACAGAAAGTTGGGGTTTAGGAATGAGAAAAGTTTCAAAAGGACAGTGTTTGGGCCACCTCCCAAGTCAGTGCCTATCAGGAAGGTGGCTGCTCAGCTCCTGGCTGGCATGCGGGCGTTTCCTGAGTGGTGTTGGCCAGAGGTTGGGTGGGTTAGTGGGCACATTGGTTTTGCGAGTGAATCATGGGAATTTAAAAAAAATTATGAGGAGAAAATATTTATCTTGGCTCACAGTTTTGGAGGTCTTAGTCCACAGTCGGTTGGTCCCTGTATTCATCAAGGTCCTCAAGAGTGAGAGAATTCACAGGATTATATTATGAAAGGGGATTTTTCAAGTTGGCTGACACAAAGGAACCAGCAGCTGGACCAGTGGCCCAAGAGCTGGAGTCTCAGGAGTGACCAGTGATGTAGTCCCAGTCCAAGATGGAAAGGCCTGGAAACTCCCAAGAGAATCGTCAGTGAGAGTCCAGTCAGGAGAGCACAGAAGCCGGAGTCCCGTTTCCCTTCACATCCCTTCCTCCTCCTCCTGCCGTGGGACTATTTTGATTGTTTCATTTTTCTCAACTTATCTTTGGGATCTCATGGTTTCCAGATCTTCATAAATATTTTAGTTGGTAGTTGTGAGAGCCTGCTGCAAAAATGCACTTTGGGTGTTTTTTATTATAAATTGAAATTTAGAAAGTATACTTTCAATTCTGGGATACCCTAGGTAGCGTCTTTTGTTTGAAATAATGAGCATAGCTTTATGTCTATTAGAACAAAGTTTTGTGGGTTTTTGTTTTTCGTGGCACTGGGGGTTGAACCCAGGGACATTCTACCTCCAAGCTACATCCTGAAGCCTACTTTTTATTCTTTATTTTGAAACAGGGTTTCACTAAGTTGCGGAGGGCCTCACTAAGTAGTTGAGGCTTGTCTTGAACCTGCGATCCTCCTGTCTCGGTCTCCCAGCATCCAGCAAGGAAGTCTGGGCTTCTCCAGATGACTTGAGATAAATCTTACATCAACCTAAGTATGAGAGAGGTTTATCTGTGGCCATCACTGGAAATCTGTTTGGCTCCAGAGAAGTTTTTAGAAATGAATGCAGCCTAAGGCTCATCGAGGAATTTCGGGGTGGAGAGGGAACATTCGAGGGACATTCTTTTTCTGACATTCCTTCTGCCCACATGGAACCCAGGATAAATGTGTATATATAGCAGTGCCTATTAAGCCACAAACCCCCGAGAAACAGGGCAGTAAAAAATAATGAAATGCAATATTCAGAATACATGGAAAAGCAATGATTTACTTTAATCCCAGGGACCAGGAATAATACACCTGCCTTGGAACGGGAGATGGTATAATGTTGGCATAACACTGGGGGTTTAATCATTTTTTACCACATTTTATAGACTCTTTCCTGTAATTAATGCTAAATAAAGTCAACATCTTCTCCACCTGCTGCTGTGCTTGGGGCTTTCATCGAGTGCGTCTCACTCTCCTTTATACCCATAGCTATCACAGTGCTTGTTGAACTTGGTTTCTTTTTTCTTTCTTTTCTATTTTTCTTCTTTTTCCTTTTCTGCTCCCTTGATAATCCTCGGGACTATCACATGTACTGTTTGTGGTGTGTATGGTTTTGCATTCTTTTCTTTTTTGGGGGGCACTAATTTATTTATTTGTGTATGTGTGTGTGTATACTTTTTTAACATGATTTTATTGGTGCAATGGAGTCTCATATCACAATGAATATCCGTTTGATGTTAACATACATGCACACAGCTCTTAGTGTCCCCCCTGCCTTCCCCCACCCATATGAAGTACCGAGAATGATGTTGGTATATTTTCACATGTACACATTGTTTATGATAGTAATTCCACTGATTCGCTTCTTTCTTGCCCTTCCCCTTCCCTTGTATCACTTCTCTTGCTCCACTGAGGGTTCTCCATTATCAACTGGAGTCCCTTGTGTGTCCCCACTACTCCCTAGGTTGCACATATTAATGAAAACATATGTCCCTTCTTTTTTGTGATTGGCTGATCTTGCTTAACATAGTGTTCTCCAGATCCTTTCATTTTCTTGCAAACGATGTTATTTTGTTCTTTATTGCTGGATAGAATGGCAATCATAAAGAAGTCAAACAACAACAAATGTTGGCGAGGATGTGGGGAAATTGGGACTCTTCTACACTGTTGGTGGGATTGCAAACGAGTTCAACTACTATGGAGATCAGTGTGGAGATTCCTCAGAAAACTGGGAATGGATCCACCATATGATCCAGCTATACCACTACTGGGTATCATACCAAAGGGATTGAAACCAGAAAACTATAGTAATATATGCATACCCGTGTTCATAGCAGCACAATTCTCAGTAGCCAAATTATGGAACCAACCTAGGTGTCCATCAACAGATGAGTGGATTACAAAATTGTGGGAAATGCATTCTTTTCTTGAAAGAGTTGTACTAAATGAATTCGGTGCCACTTGTCCCCTTGCTGTGATCATGAGTTCCCCTCTGAGAACTGGTGCATCAACACAGTTTTTTTTTCTTCCTAAGGATTGGGGATCACTTTTTCTCTCATTCTATTTTTAATGAAAATAAATTAACAGGACTGAGAGGGGGGCAGGAATGAGGAGATGTGGGTCAAAGGGCACAACATTTCAGTGAGGCCCAATGAATGAATTCTGGAGACCTATTGTACAGCGTGGTGACTATAGTTAGTAATATTGTACTGTACCCTTGAAAATTGCTGAGTATAGATCTTAAATGTTCTCACCATGAAAAAATGATAAGTGAGGTAATAGATCCGTTAATTAGCTTGATTAAGTCACCCTGCGATGTATGCATATGTCAAATCATCTTATTGTATACTGTATTGATGTCCAATTTTTATTGATCAATTTTATCTTAATAAATTTGGGAAAGGAGTTATTTTTTTAAATAACATGATTAGCTATTACTACACACACACTGCTATTCTTTAATTCTGTCTCCCTTTCCTTTTTTAGCTGGAGTCTTTAGACGTCTTTAAGATTTATGTTTTGACCTCTCTATGTGTTAGTCTAGATTTTCTAGGGTCTAAGATTCTCTGACTATCCTCCCATAAATTGTAGTCATCTTGTCACATTGATGTCTTGTTTCTGGCCTCACCAGACACCTCTTGAGGGTGCTGGTCTAAGATTTCATGATAAAACAAACGTTTGGCAAGCCACAAAACATATGCCTTCGATTCTGAAAAAGACCTATCTCCTTCATTTTAGTCTGTGTCTCCTAAGCTATGCTGGGATATTTTGGGGCAGAAGATAAAAAAGAATTCATTTTGCAAAATGGGGGCTGTACAACTGGGACACATCCATTGTTGTTCTGAGGTGTGTGTGTGTGTGTGTGTGTGTGTGTGTGTGTGTGTTTGCTTTCGAGGAAGGGAATTGAAAGCATTAGCTATAAAAGCCATGAGCAATTCCCAGTCCATCCAAATCAGCCTAAACATTCTTCAAGATCTCACCTAGATTCCTGCAGTATTTTAGCCTGCGCCGAGGTGATTAATTCACTGTGTATTTAATTGTAGTAACAGTACATAAAGCCGAGACACTGTCTAATCTCCTATTCTTAAATTTTTAAGTCCCAAATGGTGAGTGGCAAGCACGGCTGCGAGTTTTATAACTTCGCGAATTAGTTCAGCTGAAAAATATTTTGTCCGTTTTCATTTGGGAGTGGAGGAAGGGGGACAGGGGCACCAGGGAGGGGCAGCACAGATTTGTTAGCCAGCACTAATGGGTTCTTGGCCTCTAGCAATTCTCTGTGGCAGAATAAAGGGAAGAGATAATTATTCTCCTTTATCACTCTATCAATGACTGCATTGAGAACCTGCTCCTTAAAGGCTGAGCAGGCTTCCCGGAGAAGATTCTCAACCTTCCACTGATCTGATTTTGAAGTGAATGAATGTTCCTGAAAATATCTGCTAGCAGGATCTTTCTTGTCTGCCTGGGATTCTTAGAGACAAGGAGGCCCCAGTGGCTTCAGATGAGTGTCCTCCCTCCTATCTGTCACCAGGCTGTTAATGAGTGGTTGGATTTTACATCTTTGTGATTTGGTGTCATGGCTGAGATTCACCAAGGAATAAACACCAATTCCTAGTTGCCTCTCCTCTCCTTTCTCTCCTCTCCTTTCTCCCCTCTCCCCTCCCCTCCTCTCCTCTCCTCTCCTCCCCTCCCCTCCCCTCCCCTCCCCTCCTCTCCGCTCTCTCTTCCAGTCTCCCACCACCCTTTGCTGCTCCGTCCCTATCTGAAGTTGTGGATTTATGTCTTTGGGAATGGAGAGTGAGAAGAAGCACAAGGGGCAGAAACGAAGACACCATAATGGTCCCCTGCAAGGAATCCCAATCTTTGCGGGGATACAGAACTGTATGCGTGAAAAGCGAGTGGCTCTGCTCATCTGGTTTTCTCTCTTCGATCTATCCTTCCAGAAAGGTCTGTCTTTGGGTTGTTGGAAATGGAGCTGGAATTTGCTTGTAGCCATCACTCGGGAACTCAGTGCTTTCAAGAGAACTAGCAAACTCCACCAGCCTACCCACATTTCCTGTTTCCTGAGATGCTGCCCCCAATTCTCTTCCCCACTCCTCCCTGTCCTCTTTGATTAGTCTTCTGCAGGAAGCCTTCCTGACGTCCCCTCCATTGACCTCCTCTCCTACATCTTGCAGTGAGTTTGACAAATGGGCCCAAAGTTTATCCTGCCTTATTTACTTTTATGAAAAAAATTATTTTTCCTGCTTACAAATATATTTACATATTTGCTTTCAGAGTGACTGGAACATGCATAAAAATAGAGGGAATAAGAAAAAAAGTTGTTCTACTACTCAGAGGTAATAGGAGAGGGGTTTAGTGACCGTTCTATGAAAACAGTCTAGAGCCTTGGAAAATTCCATGGAGTTCTATCCAAGCTCTATAGCTTTCTAGTTGGGTGCCCATGAGCAAGTTACTCAACTACTCTTCCTATTTCTTCACTGATGTGTTGAGATACTAATAGTATCTCCTTCATAGTTTATCTCCTTCATAGTTAAATGAGTTAATCTATATGTAAAATTCTGAGAACACTGCCGGTCAAATCACATAGCCCTATATAAGCATTAACAGTTATCATTATGATTCTGGTCATTATAATTAATAAGTATGTCTATGTCTGTCTCTCTTTGTCTCCCTCCCTCTTTGCTTTGACTGCCAGAATGCTTCCCTCCACCCCAAACCCAGGGAGTGTTCTACTTCTGAACTATATCCCCAGCTCTTTTTTATTTTAAAACAAGGTCTCACTATATTGCTGAGGGTCTCACTAAGTTGCTGAGGCTGGACTTGAACCTGCAATCCTCCTGTCTCATCCTCCCAAGTACTGGGATTATAGTCTTGCACCATGGCACCCAGTTTGATTGCTGGAATTCTTAAAGGTGTAGAGTGTAGTATTTTCTTTCTTTCTTTCTTTTTTTTTTTTTTGCGGTACCGGGGATTGAACCCAGGGGCGTTCTACCTCCGCGCTACACCCTCGGCCCTATTTTTTTATACTTTATTTTGAAACCGAGTCTCACGAAGTTGCGGAGGGCCTCACTAGGTAGAGAGGGAGAGAGAGAGAGAGAGAGAGAGAGAGAGAGAGAGAGCTGAGGCTGGCCGCGAACGCGGATCCTCCAGTCTCTGCCTCCCAAAGTACTGGGATTACAAGTGTGCGCCACCATGCCCGGCTGTGTAGTATTTTCTTGAACTAATTTGGTGTATCAATATCATTCTTGCCTTGAGCTTGCACTCGTATTTATCATTTTCTTAGCATTGCTTTTCTAACTTACTTACTTAATTTATACTAGAGATTGAACCCAGGGGCATTCTACCTCCAAGCTATACCCCAACCCTATTTTATTTATTTTTTTAAATTTTGAAACAGGGTCTCACTAAGTTGCGGAGGGTCTCACTAAGTAGCTGAGGCTGGCTGCAAACCTGTGATCCTCCTGTCTCAACCTCCCAAATACTGGGATTACAAGTGTGTACCACAATGCCCTGCTTCTAACTTATTTTAATACACTTTTTGTATTATATGTAATTTCCTAAACTGCCATAAATTGTTCAGAAACAACTAAGGGTACAAATTCATAAATGATCAAACCTTTTATTTTCTGAACTCTTTTGATGGGTATTCTCTGTCTCTCTGTCTCTCTCTCTCCCTCTGTCTCTCTGTCTCTCTGTCTCTCTCTCACCTCATAGGAGCAATTCTAAAGCATGAAACCATCTTAGCTTTCTTCTATTCTCCATTGCTCTTTGACTTTTTTCTTGTAGATGATAAGATTCAATAATTTGCTCACTAGAAGCTTCTAAGTACTTTCCATGTTTGTGAATTTCATTCCTGTGTCCTGCAATAGGAAGTAACCGTCAATTGCCCAGAATTTAACAGGGGGATCAAGGGAAGAGTTGGCGTCTTGCATTTCATCTCACCTCATTAGAGTTGATTGCAAAGTTCTGAAGTGTCGTAATAGCCTCTAGGACTGGCTCATTGTTCTTTTAGGACCTAGGTTTCTGGTAGCATCCACAGTAAGATGTCCTGTTGAGAATTCACACAGAGAGTGTGAATTCACACAGAGAGTGTGAATTCTACCATCATTTGGAGAGACCTCACTTTTTTTTTAATACTTTTATTGGTGCGTGTTAGTCTCACATCATAACGTAGTTCATAGTGATAGTGACATACATGATCTTTATTTTTTTTTTTTTGCGGTACCGGTGATTGAACCCAGGGGCGTTCTACCTCCAAGCTACACCCCCAGCCCTATTTTTTTATACTTTATTTTGAAACCGGGTCTCACGAAGTTGCGGAGGGCCTCACTAGGTAGAGAGAGAGGGAGAGAGAGCTGAGGCTGGCCGCTACCTGAACCCGGATCCTCCGGTCTCCACCTCCCAAAGTACTGGGATTACAAGTGTGTACCACCACGCCCGGCCATGATTTTTTTTTTTTTTTTTACAGAAAAGAGAGCCTCAAGAGTTTGTCATTGGGGCCAATGTTGACTGAGAAACAGCTAGAACTGAGTCCTTCTGACCAGCAGAATGTCGATTTGAACATGTTTGATTTAGCTCCTGGTGTAGCATTTCTAGCATATTCCTAGGGATGACGTAAGCAAATTTATTCCTTAGCTTAAAATAACGTTTGTGAGGGAGGCTGTTCCTTATTTTCAGAAAATATTTCTTTCCAGTTTCTTATCTCAACAGCAAAGCTGCAAAAGTTGCGTAGACAGACTATGAATTGCAGATGCATTTATGAGAAATGCATCTACCTGCCTACTGAGAAGGACCTAATATTAACAGAAATTGTGTTTCACCCATACATACAATGGGGCATTTTGCCATCATTACAAAGGAAAACATAAATCTGTATTCACTGATACTAAGACAATAGCTAACATTTACTGAACACTTACTAGATTCAGGTACTAAAAGCCTGACACAGAGAGTTTTATTTAAGCCTCAGAACCACTGCATACATTGATTGTCTCTTTCACAGGAGCTTAGAGATGTCAGAAAGTTTTCTCCATCTACTCCAAAGATTTTTCCAGAACCCATTCACTTCATCCTTATGTTATCCTACTTTACATGATAAATGTATGATATATTGTGAAACTATATGATATATTGATATGTCAATATGTATGTCAAATATATATCAAATATATATATCAATAAATATACCAAATATATATATATTTTTTTTTGTGGTACTAGGGATTGAACCTAGGGGCATTCTACCTCCGAGCTACACCCCCAGCCCTATTTTTTTATTCTTTATTTTGAAACAGGGTCTCACTAATTTGCGGAGGGCCTCACTAAGTAGCTGAGGCTGGCCGCGAACCCAGATCCTCCTGTCTCAGCCTCCCAAGTACTGGGATTACAAGCATGTGCCACCACGCCCGGCTCCAAATATATATTGATTTATTTGTTTTGGGTTTCACATATGATATATTGTGAAATCCAAAACAAAGGAAGAAGCATAACCGTTTTTAATATAATTCTGTGCTTTCTTCTCTGTGGTGTTACTCTGCATAGACACTTAAAAATTGGGGGAAATATACACATTGAAACCGTTCACTTATTATCTGGCCAATGGAGTCATGGGTGACTTTGCTTTCTTTGTATTTATTTCATCACTGGGATTATTTTATTGTTATTATATTTACATGCACATGTATGTGTGCATACCTTTGAAAGTTAAAATAATAAAGGTAAGTAGCATAATAACATTAAAGCCAGTTTAGAAAGGGGAAAAGTCCATCAAATGAATTATTCAGATCATCCCTTTAAAAAGCACCCAGAAAAGTCGGGGGCGTGGTGGCACACGCTTGTAATCCCAGTACTTGGGAGACTGAGACAGAAGGATCGCAGGTTTGAGGACAGCCTCAGCAAATAGTGAGACGCTCGTCAACCTAGTGAGACCTTGTTTCAAAATAAAAATAAAAATAGGGCTGGGGGTGTAGCTCGGAGGTAGAATGCCCCTGGGTTCAATCCCCAGTGCCCCCCACACACAGCACCCAGAAACTTGAGTTCCTGAATATTCCACTTACATTTTCTTTCTTACTTTTCAAAGTAGCTCTGAGAGTAAACACGGGCTTTGGTCACCTGCCAGGTGCCACCTCGCCCTTCGAATGCGGGGTGAAGACGGATAAAGCAGGGGCGCCGGGCCCCATCACAAGACCCAGTTCCCAAGCTTCTCTCGATGACCCCGGTTCAACCTGCCTTGATTTTCCACAGGGAAGCCCAAGTGGAAATGACTCTTTTGGAAAGGGATTTTCAAAGTCGACTTCATTCAAACTCGGCAAATAATTAACTTTTCATCCTCTCATAAAATCGAGACTGTGGCTGGTTCAAAGCCCAGGACCCCAGGCCTTAATTGAATTAACTCGGTTTTCCATCCTCATGGAGGATCATTCCAAACCATAACATTTAGCGAGGGCTGCCCTTCCTGGCGAGAACATAGGAGCCTATTGAGGAAGGATCGCGGAGTCAGGGCTGTGGCACGCAAATTGGGCCCCAGTTGAAAAGGGGACACCCTCCGGAGGGGACAAAACACTTTCTGTTTCCTACACTTGAAAGTTCACTGGGAATGCATCGCCCGCACCACTTTGTCTCCGCCAAAGCAAAGAGAGGAGCGAGCCCGCTGCTGACCAGCCTCGCCTACCCTGGCTTGCCCTTACTTCTTGGATTCATTACCTTCTCTTCTCCACACCACCGTGTGCCCCTACCTCCTTTCAGTCCTAACTTGCTACTGTTCAGCCACCTCTCCCTCCTTAGCTCGTGCTTCTTGATTTCGACTTTACTCTGGTCCTTCAGTGTCTGCATTTGTGTCCCTCCCCTTATGGAAGAAACATACGTCATCGACTTCATATATCTAGCTTGCACGTCCTAAGTCCCACTGATCAGTGATTAAGGTCATTCTGCAAAACTGTTGGTGGGATTGCAAATTAGTGCGGTCGCTATGGAGATCCTCAGTGTGGAGATTCCTCAGAAAACTGGGAATGGATCCACCATGTGATCCAGCTATACCACTCCTGGGTATCTTTCCAAAGGGACTGAAATTATAGAACTATAGTAATATATGCATACCCATGTTCATAGCAGCACAATTCACAATAGCCAAATTATGGAACCAACCTAGGTGTCCATCAACAGATGAATGGATTACAGAATGATGGGATATCCACACAATGGAATTCTACTCAGCAATAAAGAAGAACAAAGTTATGTCATTTGCAGAAAAACGGATGGACCTGGAGAATATTATGATAAGTGAGATTAGCCAGTCACAGAAAGTGAAGGGTAATATGTTTTCTTTCATATGCGGACGCTAAGGAGTACAGGGATACCAGAGGGACTCCAGATAATGGAGGAGAAACCTCAGTGGAGCCAGGGAGGTGGTCTAGGGGAAGGGGAGGGGGAAGACTGAGGTTCATTGAAGGAATTACTACCATCGGCTATTTGTACATAGGTGAAAATACCAATGTCAATCTCAGTACTCTGTATGGGGGAAGGGGCGGGATGGAGAGGGAGCCGAGGGGGGGGACACCAAGTGCTGTGTGCATGTATGTCACTATCAACATGATTTACATTACAATGTGAGACTATCATGCACCAATAAAAGTATACAAAAAATGCAAAAACAAAACACCAAAAACTGAGATGAGCTGATGTATGACATTCTTCTGTTGTTTGGTTGGCTCTCAAACAACTGGATGTCTGGGGGAGTTTAAATATCAATAAATAACACCACGAAGACATCCAACAAAGGGCTCCCAATTAAACTGCAAGTCTCCTGAGGGCAGGGAGCTGTCTCCTCTTTATTGTATTTTCCAATTGCCTTCGCACATCGCTATGCATGAGTCAAGCACTCAATAAATACTTGGCCCACGACACTCGTCTGAAAAGCCAGTATAGGACATTTCCCATGCTCGAAATCTGGCGCGAGTTTTGATACACCCAAAGATGGTTTTAAGGAATTCTAAATTCTCGAACGTGAAATTATAAAGCAGTCGGGAATTTTCCTTTTCTTTCGGAATATTTCTGGTCTTGTATGGTCTTGTACGGAGAGGTTTTTTTTTTTTTTTTTTTTTTGCATTTGAGGTAATCTCCTAAAGACCACTAAAATCCATCCGACCACAGAACATTTCGGCACACTGAACCTTGGAATTAGCAATCCGCCGAAGGAAATGTAGAATTACATTCTAATATTGAAGCTGACACTTGGGCTTCTTCTCTGGGGCTGTTCGGGGCAAGTCTCCGTGTGTGGGATAAGAAAGGCAATTTGTGATTCCAGGTCAGCGCGGGAAACCCCCCGGGGTTTATTTGATTTGGATTCTACTTCCATCGTGTTGCTGATCTGAATTTTGGCTCTTGGAGGCTTAGGCTGTCCGCCTCTGCAAGACTCCGTTTTAAAAGAAAGATGCGGTTTTGGTATCTGAACTCCTTGGAGGGGATTCTCCGGTTTGTACACATAGAATCAATAGGCTGTGCTTATGCATTTAGAATAATGTGATTAAGTTCCATATCCAAGTGGAGGGCCTTCCTTAAGCAGGATGGCTTAACAGCCAAAAAGTCCAGCGGGCTCAGGAAATCACATTCCTTTTCTTCTGTCTCTCCCAGAAGCCCTCTCCCCCAGCCCCAGCCCCTTCAGCTTCTGTCTGAGCCTCTCACTATCATTCCAAGTTAAACATCTTCCGTCCAGGTCTGGTTCTTAAGGACTGTGTTTTCCCAGCCTACATCCCTCCCAACTTTTTTTTCCCCCCAACCATTTGTTCAATTGGTTTTAAGGAAAAGCACATAAAAAGAGTTAAGCATTTGTTAGCCAGGCGTGATGGCGCACGCTTGTCATCCCAGTACTTGGGAGGCTGAAACAGGAGGATCACAGGTTCACAGCCAGCCTCGGCTACTTAGTGAGGCCCTCTGCAACTTAGTGAGACCCTGTTTCAAAATAAAGAATGAAAAAATAGGGCTGGGGGTGTAGCTCGGAGGTAGAAGGACCCTGGGTTCAATCCCCAGTACCGCAAAAAAAAAAAAAAAAGAGTTAAGCATTTGTTGAACATGGCAGCCTGACATTTTTGTACCGAGAAGATAAATCTTTAAAGGAGATGACACCTCTGCCTAATCATCCGGTAGCTGAATATGGGTGTCTGACAAGCTAAATTAGGATACACACATTGTTTTTATGAAGAAAGGAAAACACTGGAATTGAGAATAGCTGTGCTCCTACTTCAGATAAGAAAAGGATGGAAATGAGGCCACCTGTTGTTGGTCACATCTAAACCTTAGCACGTCTGGTAGAATATTTAGAACGGGAAAAGGAATATGGATTCTCTCCTCTTTACTTGTCTCCTTACCTGGCCTGGCCTGTGGACTCCACATACATAAGAGGACATGATACCTTGATTTATGGAGCAGAGGAAGAAAAAAAACAAGTGTCCCAAGAGCTAAGAGGGCCACTGAAGGGCGTAATGATACTGCTGCCGCTGATAGCAATAACATCCTACATCGGGTCCTTTTTTATGTGCCACGCTCTTTCACAGGCATTATTTCATTAAATCCAGGCAAGGACTCTATACTAGAGGTTCTATTCGTATCCTAATGTTATAGATTGAGAAGTTAGCTTGTCTAAATCAGAGCCCGATTCACCCTCAAGTCAAGCTGACTATAGAATGTTTGCTGCTATTCAGAATGAAACTCGGGGAGCCCAGGGCAACATTATGTCTCGGTTTTACTACCAGTTCTTCTCCTTCTTTTTCTTTAGTGCATACGTTTCCACCTGAACCTAATTTTTTTTCTTTTGCAGTCAATACGTTTAGACCTAAATTGGAAAGTGTTAGGAGGATATAGAAACTCGGGCAGTTCTCCCCAGGAACGGGGCTAGGAAAGCAAATGCCTATAAACTTTCTTGCTCTAAGACAGATGGGTAGGGCCATGAGTGTTTTCTTCCTAAGTTTCCTAACCTATGGAGAGACACTTTAGGATTTCATCCTTGACTCTCCCCCATCTCCGAGAGACAGACTGCCATTAGAAATCTCTCTCCTACCCTGGTTATATACCATTCTATCTATCTGAGCTGGTGGAAATTGTTTTTTTTTTTCTGGAAGGGCAGTGGACTGAACTGGGTCAAGCACCCAGTGTTGCCTAACTTTCTTTTTTTTTTTTTTTGCGGTACCGGGGATTGAACCCAGGGGCATTCTACCTCCGAGCTACACCCCCGGCCCTATTTTTATCCTTTATTGAAACCAGGTCTCACGAAGTTGCGGAGGGCCTCACTAAGTAGCTGAGGTTGACCGTGAACCCGGATCCTCCAGTTTCTGCCTCCCAAGTACTGGGATTACAAGCGTGAGCCACCACGCTCGGCTCTTGCTTAACTTTCTAATGGCATAAAGAATGGCTGGGTTTGGAGACAAAGAGGATTGGGTTGAAATCTTGGTTTCCATAATTCACTGGTGACTTACCTTCTCTGGGTCTTAGATCACGAGTGATCCATTTACTAGGAGTAATAATGCTTTGCATAAAGAGTCATAAGGGGAATGAATGAGATTTTTTATTGGAAACGTGTCTGCGAAGTTGCTGGCATAGCATAAACACTCAACATTGTGTGTCCTTACTGTTACTACTGTAGATGTTATTCATATTATTTTCAGTCAAGGTTAAGGGTCTCATGAGGGAGTACCGGATGGTGCAAAGGCCCCTAACCAAGCTGACTTACCTGGACCATCAGTTGGTCCAGGAATAGGAATGACCCGCTGTCACTGACAAGTGCGTCATTTCCTGCCCAAGGGACAACTCTGTATAACTTGCCTGGCCGCTGTGTGGACTGTGCTTTTAGATGACAAATGTGCTTTTTTAGATCAGTGGTAAATGACCAAATAAATCCCTTACCCGAGCCCCGATTTCAAGTCCATAAAATCACTGCAGTTCTGCCCTTACCCTCTTGTTAATCCTGGGATTGTACCTCATTTTAACTTTTCCCTGGACTTTTCTGTTCTGAGATTGATTATTTTCAGCAGATGGATAGGGTGTCTGTGGCAAGGTATTGCTCATTGTACCCACAGCTCATATTTCATTAGATAAATATACTGCGTGCTGTAATCCAGGCTTCTGGTGGGCACCCTATCCTGGAAGAAGCTTCGAGACTAGAAGTCAATCAGCTCTGAGTGGGTTTAGTGTTGTGAATGAGCGCATTGCTGGGAGACGTCTTCGTTTATTTATTCAGATATGAGACATGTGGAGAGTCAGGCTATCCATTTAGCGACATGTCAATTCTATGGTATCTTTGGATCTGTATGGGAATTGTCTTTAGACAGAAATCAAGCATGCCAATTTCTTTTGCAATCGAGATGGCTAGTGGAAAGAGTGACTGATCAGTGCAAGCATTTGTAAATTTAGGACATTTTCTAAATTGGCTTTTCAAGTGTTCTAGCTTTCATACGTTTCCTTGTAGGGCGGGTTTTCTTATAAAAGAAAGCTATGCTGCTTAGATGCTACCTGTGTAATAACTTGGCTAATACAACCTCTGAACAAGTATGTCAGGATAATATTTTGCCTGATTCTGTTGGCTTAACTTCTTTCTTATCTTTGTGGAGAGAGAAAGAATGTTGATGTAGACAAGCCAGCGTGTGTGCATAAGTGTGTGTTTGTGCGTTAAAGCTGTGGGTTGCTGTAAGTAGAGGGGGAGGTCCGTGGGTGTTCTGACAAGTTAAAATTAATGCATGGTTTCATGTGCAACAGATAAATGCTAGCCAAACTTAATATTCTAGATGCATAAAGATCTCAAGCAAGTCTATGAATACACCCCCAAGTAATAGAAATACAAAGCGAAAAGACAAGTCACAAAAAGTAGAGTACAAATGGCCACTAATGTATGAAAAACCTTCACTCTTACTAGCAATTATATAAATAAAAATTAATTTGGCATTCTGTTTACCTACTATTGGTGATTTTTAAGTGATTTTTTGGAGGTGCTGGGAATGAACCTAAGACCTCACATACACTAGGCAAACACTCTGCCACTGAGACACACACCCAGTCTTCTGTGTTTGTTATTTTTATTTTGAGACAGGGTCTCACTAAGTTGCCCAGGCTGTCCTTGAACTTGGGATCTTCCTGCTTCAGCGTCCCCAATAACTGGCATGTGCCACCACACCAGGTGATTTTTAAATGATTTTTTTGTGTGTGTGTGTGGTACTGGGGATAGAGCCCAGGGACATTCTACCTCCGAGCTACACCCCTAGCCCTATTTTTTTATTCTTTCTTTTGAAACAGGGTCTCACTAAGTTGCAGAGGGCCTCACTAAGTAGCTGAGGCTAGCTTTGAACCTGCGATCCTCCTGTCTCAGCCTCCCAAGTACTGGGATTACAGGTGTGTACTATCACGCCCAGGACTCAGAGATTGATATTTCTTTTCTTTTTTCTTTTTTGCAGTGCTGGGGGTTGAACCCAGGGGCATTCTACCTCCGAGCTACACACCAGCCTTATTTTTTTTTTTTTTTTTTTTTT
>PVJS01046560.1:0-15775 GCA_004027185.1 Glis glis
CTACGGAATGGGAAAAGATCTTTGCAAGCTATCCCTCTGACAGAGGTCTAATATCTAGGATATACAAAGAACTTAAAAGACTTTACACTAAGAAAACAAACAACCCGATCAAGAAGTGGGCAACTGAAATGAATAGACACTTCACGAAAGAAGAGATACAAATGGCCAATAGGTACATGAAAAAATGTTCAATATTATTTTACTTTTAAAAAATCTCTTACTAGCCGGGCGTGGTGGCGCATGCTTGTAATCCCAGTACTTTGGGAGGTGGAGACTGGAGGATCGGGGTTCGCGGCCAACCTCAGCTTGCGCTCTCTCTCTCTCTCCCTCTCTCTCTCTCTCCTTAGTGAGGCCCTCCGCAACTTCGTTGAGACCCGGTTTCAAAATAAAGTATAAAAAATAGGGCCGGGGGTGTAGCGCGGAGGTAGAACGCCCCTGCGTTCAATCCCCGGTACCGCAAAAATAAATAAATAAATAAATAAAATAAAAAGTCTCTTACTTTTAGAGCCAGGCATGGTGGCACACGCTTAAAATCCCAATACTTGGGAGGCTGAGACCAGAGGATCTTGGTTCGCAGCCAGCCTCAGCTACTTAGTGAGGCCCTCTGCAACTTAGTGAGACCCTGTTTCAAAATAAAGAATAAAAAAAACAAAGCTCGGAGGTAGAATGCCCCTGAGTTCAATCCCCAGTACCCACATACACCAAAAAAAAGTCTCTTACTTTTAAAACTTTCAAACAATTTAAGAATTTTTTACCATAAAAATGGGGAAAATTCTAAGGGAGAAATATTACAACATTTTTCTTTCATTAATCCCTTTTCAGAGCATTTAAGCTTTCATATTTCCAAAAACAAGTTGGGCATGGTGGCGCATGCTTGTAATCCCAGTACTTGGGAGGCTGAGACAGGAGGATCACAGGTTTGCAGCCAGCCTCAGCTACTTAGTGAGGCCCTCCGCAACTTAGTGAGACCCTGTTTCAAAAATAAAGAATAAAAAATAGGGCTGGGGATGTAGCTCGGACATAGAATGCCCTGGGTTCAATCCCCAGTGCCGCAAAAACAAAACAAAACAAAAACATGTAGAGTAGAAAAAAAATGAGTACCTATTACCTTATCAAATGATTAATGAAATCATTCCATTTTATCACATGTACAATGAAATCAAATTTAAAAATAGATTCCCCCATACAGAGATGCTTATCAAAATTAATGATGTTTCTAAAATAGTCTGTAATCTCAGAGTCACATCATCTGAAGATGGGTATTTGCCTAAAAAGATAAACTAACATCACATGTTTCAAAAACATACCAAAATTTTTAAATACACTTCTATATTGGTTTTCCTAATACAGTTTAAGAGACAAAAAAGGCTCACATTTCAATAAGCCTATAGTTTGTATTTCCCTTACACACACACACACACACACACACACACACTTCTTATTATCTACAGACAGGAATTCAACAAAAGAACAAGAATTAGCCTCTGGCTTTTCAGTTATGAGGGTAAAAATGTAACAAATTTGGAACAGTTACAAGTAGAGAAGTGCTCCCACATCGTTATAATTAAACATACATAAACCACCTTGACCCAGGCCTCTAACAGACTAGAAAACTCGTAGGACAACCAAAAGTTCATCATTCCATTCTAAGCAATCATTTTGTCTTCCTAGAAATTTATACAGAACTTAATAGCCTCAAACTATTGCAAGTCTCATTATCCAGCCAATTAGCAACTTTAATTTCTCCAAAACAAAAACGTAGCAGCACACGACATAAGCTTACACATACCTGGCTGATTTAGGTAGGTATTAAATAAATGAATGAGTATAATTTATCTGGCAAATCCACCTCCTCTAAAGGTATTATTGAAGGTTTCCAAGCATAAATGAGCATTTTCTTTAGATCGGGATTTTAGAAAACCATTTCATTTGTGAGAACCTCTGCTGGCTTAGCAAATCTTAACCACTAACGACCTTTCTCCATTAGGGGGACAAACACGGGACTGAATTAGGAGAAGAAGAATGTGTTAAACCCCTTAAGGCTGCTTTTCCAAATTCTTCCTCTAAATATTTTGCTCTTTTTAAAATGCTTCTGACAAGCTCACACAGATCCGAGTGCCCGTGCCGCTGCCCAGCCCGGAACGCTGCGATGTCTGAGAAAAGCTAAGCAAGAAGCATTAAGGAGGCGGCTCCATAAATCTTCCAGGACGCTGCTTTGAAAACGTGCTCACTTCAGCTCAAAATGCATGTCGAAAATTCTTTCAGCAGAACTTAACTACAAATCCCAATTCAAATCCTAAATCAGAAACGTGGCAGAGAAATTAGGAATTGTTTTTCCTATGGAAACACACAAGTCTCAGGAACATGTATACCACCACCAAGACTCTACTCGCATTAGAGAGAGCGAGCGTTGCCCTCTAGCACATCTTGTGAAGCAATTTAATAGTGTCCGATTGGCTGGCGCTAACCCAGTATGAGTTTCATAAAATGCAACTATTCAGAAAAGAAGTGCCTTTGAAGCCAAAACAGAAATGTCTTGTTGGATGATTTAAAACTTGGATTGACTTTATTAAAGCCTCTTTCACAAGCCCAGCGCGGCGGTGGCACGCGCTTGTAATCCCAGTATTTGGGAGGCTGAGACAGGAAGATCATAGGATCAAGGCCAGCCTCAGCAACTTAGCGAGACCCTGTTTCAAAATCAAAAAATAAAAAGGGCTGGGAATGTAGCTCAGTGGTAGAGCACCCCTGGGTTTAATCCCTAGTACCATAAAAAAATACTACTAATAATAAAATAATAAAGCCTCTTTCACAACCACAAAACTTACCACACATTTAAAGTCAAGATTATTTCAGAAGCAATAAGAGCATGTCAGAATACATTCGTACTTCTTTTCCTGGCCAATACATGTGAATCACCCCCTATATACATCCACCACAACTCACGTCATTCCTCTCTCCTGTTTCCTCATACTCGATTTGTTGGCCTCTAAACAAAACCGATTCATTTATTCAAACAAGCTGTATGAAAATGTCATATGGAAATAACAAATATTATAATGATCTGTAAAATAGTATAAACATGTGGACGAAGAACAGTCCACAGGAGACAGACTGCTGCGAGCAGACGCTTTAACTCCCTGAGTTGACTCCAAAATCGGACATTCTCAGAGAATCAAAAAAAATCCCTACAAATTAAAAAAATCTAGCTTTCAAAATTGTCAAAACTACCTAAGTGTACAAGAAATTTAAATAAGAAACACTTCAAATGATATTTCTGTAAGCTTGCCACTTTTATACATGGAAGTTCTTTAAGCTAAAAACTGCATTCAAAACACATTTCACTCTGAAAAAAGCAAAATGTAAGCTGATGATCTCTTCAGCAGGGGTCATCTCCCAAAGGCTACATGGAATGAGGAGGAAAGGAAAGCAACTCCACCGTTCAAAGGAGAAGGCTGAAGCCCAGAGACAGAAGTTAAATGAACTACCCAGCGACACCCACCTAGCAAGTGACAGGCCAGGCTGCCTGCCCGTGAGGCTGCGTTCAGGGCACTGCCAGACAGCCGGGGGCTGAAGAGAGTTTCGTGGGAAAAAAGGAACCTTTAAAATGTATCTAAAGGACAGGTGAGGTCTGGTTCATGCCAAGATGGGAAGACTTAGCCTTATTCTAATAAGGCTAATCAATACCTTCCTCACTTCAGCCTTAGACCCAATACCTGACCAAAAAAAAAAAGAGCATATTGATATAACTGTGTCTCTATAAGAAACACAGAGGGTTATAACATGAAACGATGTCAGAATGTTAAGGGTAATGGAATCCAAACTTCAGAAAGTTTTCAATCCCGGAAACTCTTCACACTCATTAAAAAAAAAAAAAAAAAAGAGTATAGAGCTAGAAAAATTAAAATTCAAATCAATCCCCTTGAAGCAAATACAGGCTCTGACGGCACAACCTCTCACCCACTCTGCTCTAAAACTCACGGCAATGCTGGCGGATGTCGCTGGATGTCCGTCCACACTCCATCTGGACCATATTGAGAATTTACTTCGTTTCCAGCACGGGAGGAACATGTTTATTCCAGCTGAGAACAAACCTAAGGCACCAAAACTACCCAGCTGGCCATCACAGAACCAGGTGTATGAGAGGAAGGGAGGTTTGTTAGGGACACCTGATGGAGCCCCGTCCTGACTCCAGAGACACCAGGGGCTCAATCCAGGACATGCGGTGTGTTAGTGCAATCAAGTGCATCAGGATCCACGCCTCCTCACCCAATACTCCTCCTGTGCTTAACACTGCCTGTCTTTTCTAAAAACAGCTTTATTGAGATATAATTCACATGCCATACAATTCACCATTTAAAGTTTATAATTCAGTGGGTTATGGTATATTATAACATTTTTAAATTGTGATAAAATATAGACAATGGTCTCCCTTTATCCATGGGACATATAATTGTTTTAGTTGTGGTAAATTATATGCAATGGTCTCGCTTTATCCATACTTGCAGTGGATACCTGAAACCACAGATAATACCAAATCCTATATATATTAGGGTTTTTTTCCTACACATACATATCTATGATAAAATTTAATTTATAACTTAGGCAGAGTAGGAAATTAACAAACATAATAGAATAATTATAACAATATACTGTAATGAAAGTTTCATGAGTTGTGTCTGTCTCCCAAAATATCTTATTGTACTTTCACCTTTTCACATAAAACATTTTTGGGGGGGCCTATCCAAATTGCCAGAATCACTACCCTAGCACTTTGGGGCCATTATTAAGTAAAATCAGATTTCTTGAACACAAGCACTGTGACAAGGCAAAGTTGACCTGATGACCGAGATGACCGCTCAGTGCTCATCTCAGTCATACCAGGCAGGTGGGGTTTAAGGAGTGGATACGCTGAACCAAAGGATGATTCACCTCCTAAGACTACATCCTGCTACTCGGAACAGCGTACGGTTTAAAACTTATGGATTATTTGCTTCTATAATTTTCCATTTAGTATTTTCAGACCATGATTAAGATCAGTTAACTGAACACACAGAAAGTAAGACCACAAATAAAGGAGAGACTACTGCATAAAATGTGATTTTAACCATTTTAAAGTGTAAAATTCAGTGGCATCAATTATATTTACAATGATGTACAACCATCACCACTATCTATCTCTAAAACTTTATCATCGTGCCACACAGAAATTCTATAACCACTAAGCATTATCTCCCCAGTCCCCACAGCCCCTGGTAAGCTCAAATGTACTTTCTGCCTGTATTAGATATTTCATATAAGTGGAATCATACAATATTTGTTCTGTGTGTCTGGCATATTTCACTTAGCATAATGTCCTCAGTAGTCATCCATGCTGTAGCATGTATTAGAACTTCATTCCCTTTGAAGGCTAAATAACATTCCATCGGACATATACACCACAGTTTGTTTATCCTTTGAGATTTTCTGCAACACTTGAGTTGTTTCTGCCTTTTGGCTGCTGTGAATAATGCTACAATAAACAGTGGCATACAAGTATCTGTCTTGAGTTCCTGTGGGAATATATAACCAGGAGTAGAATTGCTAGGTTATTATCCAGTAATTCCATGCTTAGATTTTTGAAGAACCACCAAACTGTTGCCCATAATGGCTGCATCTTTTGTGTGTGTGTGTGTGTGTGTGGTACTGGGGATTGAACCCAGGGGCATTCTACCTCCGAGCTACACCCCCAGCCCTATTTTTTATTCTTTATTTTGAAACAGTGTCTCCCTAAATTGCCAAGGGCCTCACTAAGTAGCTGAGGCTGGCCGCGACCCGGATCCTCCTGTCTCAGCCTCCCAAGTACTGGGATTACAAGCGTGCGCCACCATGTGTGGCTGTGGCTGCATCATTTTACAGTCACACTGACTACATGAGGGCTCCAGTTTCTCCAATCAACTTGTTAGTCTCCTTTTTGTTTTTTAAGTTATAGCCATCCTACGAGTTTTAAAGTGACATGTCATTGTAGTCTTGATTTGCATTTCCCTAATGACTTATGATGCTGAACATAAGAATGCTTTTTGAAAATGCAAAAACTATCAAGCCAAATCTGCAAACTCGGAGATATCCTAAAGACTTTCCAAATTAGTCCAAGTCCAACAGAAATGGATCATCTGCACAATATTGCAAAATGACTACTCTCTGAATGATTTTTAGAATCAGATGTAACCGTCAGTCCTTGCCCATCATCTAATGTTAGAGTTTCTGTACCACTTACCTGTTTTCTCCTTGTGCAAGTGCCTTAATTTTTAAACAATTCATTGGAATATAGGAGGTATCTTTTTCTTTTTCTTTTTCCTCTCTCTCTCTCTCTCTCTCTCTCTCTCTCTCCTTTTCTGCTTTGACTTTCTAGAGATGCTAAACTTAACCTAAAAGAATGTCTATAAGATTTGTCAGCATCTAGACAGTTTGAAACCTTCTCTCTGGAAATATGGTTTGGAAAAAAACTCTTAACATCTTAGACATCAACCCAATTCTATGTGTTGCAAACACACACAAAACAAATGACTTGATTTATGAGGGTAGAAACTCTCGGCCTTTCATACACACACTTCACTTGGGATTTTCATCCTGAGAGTGAATATTTTTACTAAAGTTACTTGAGATGTGATAGAACAAGAAGGAGTTATTTAAGAGAGCTGAATGAGTCACAACGATGATGCACTGTCATGAAAAGATCATAGAAAACTACTTTTTTCAGCAATTGACAAAATGTTAGACTAATTCATGAAAAAAAATTATATGAAATTAGATTCCTCATGTAGCTTTGATTCTCATTAAATAAACCTCTATTATGATCTACATACTACTACAGAAATCTCAAGAAAGAATAACTATTTCATAAACATGTAATTCTAGATATATGAAAACTCATGCAAATGAAATTGGGAACAAAAATTTTTGAATGTAAAAAACATTCCAGTGATCTTGACCTTCGGACTTTGTCAGGACACGTTCTACTTGTCAAAATAGCAGCAAAAACATGACCTTACAAGACTGCTAATGAGTCAACTGGTATTTTTCTCGTCTTAATTCCTTTATTTCTCTTATTATTTTCCCCATATTATGTGAAATATTTTAAATTCCTCATAAATCTGCAACTTAGTGAAACCCTATTTCAAAAATAAAGAATAAAATAAAGGGCTGGGGGTGGAGCTCAGAGGCAGAATGCCCCTGGGTTCCATCCCCAGTACCACAAAAATAAATAAATAAATCCATACAATAAATAAAAATATCTAAGAAATAATAATTCTCAAACAAACTTGGGAGGAAAAAGAAAAAAAAGATTTTCTTTCTCAAAGAAAAAGAGAATCGTACCTTCAGTACCCAAATATCTCCCTGCATTCATATGGAGGAATGCTAGTATTTTCTATATAGCTGATGTAGAAAACTTGTTTGTTTGTTTGTTTGCTTGCTTGCAGTACTGGGGATGGAACCCAGGGGCATTCTACCTCTGAGCTACACCCCCAGCCCTATTTTTTTATTCTTTATTTTTGAAACAGGGTCTCACTAAGTTGCAGAGGGCCTCACTAAGTAGCTGAGGCTGGCTATGAACCTGCAATCCTCCTGTCTCAGCCTCCTAAGAACTGGGATTACAAGCATGCACCACCACACCTGGCTTGAAAACTTTTAATTGTATACCACGTGTCTTCTAAAATCATGACACTGGGTTTTCACATGCAAATAAAACATATATATATTGAAAAGCAGTGATGAATGAACCATCAGTGGATGCACAGGTAAAAGTGAATGGAAGTCGGGTGTGGTAGTGCACGCGTGTAATCCCAATACTTGGGAAGCTGAGACAGGAGGATCAGAGGTTCGAAGGAAGCCTCAACAACTTAGTGAGGCTCTCAGAAACTTAAGGAGACCTTGTTAAAAAATAAAATAGGGCTGAGTGTGCACCAGTACCACCAAAAAATAAATAAAAAACCCACCAATGGAAATTAGAGTTATGTTTCTTGACTCAAATGAATCAAAAGGAGTGACAATGGCTGCCTCTTTGGAAATGCTTCAGCTTAGTCCTCCTGCACTGGGGACATACAAACACAAACACCTGGACCCAGAGGAAGTCCCAGATAATAATCCAGGGACGCCTGACACTGGCCTCTCAATCCTGCTAAGTAGGACAGTCACCAGGTAGCACCCAAGAGTGAGGTGACCTCTAGGACTCTTGGGTTAAAAAATGGTGCTTTCTGGGAGCCGGGCGTGGTGGCGCACGCTTGTAATCCCAGTACTTTGGGAGGCGGAGACCGGAGGATCCAGGTTCACGGCCAGCCTCAGCTCGCTCTCTCTCTCTCTCTCTCTCTCTCCCCCTGTCTCTCTCTCTCTCTCTACCTAGTGAGGCCCTCCGCAACTTCGTGAGACCTGGTTTCAAAATGAAGTATTAAAAATAAGTCCGGGGGTTTAGCGCAGAGGTAGAACGCCCCTGGGTTCAATCCCCGGTATCGAAAAAAAAAACGTCCAGCTGACCTTAGAGGCCAAAATGAACATCTCCCACATGCAGCTGCCACGCCTCCTTTACCACACCCATTGTCGGGCCTGAGACTCCTCCCCTCTTCTCCATTCTCAGGACCCACCTCCTTCTTCTGCCTCTTTTTGAAAATCCAAACCTCCCTCCATCCAGCTCTTTAAGAGTCTTTTTCTTTTTCCTTTTTTTTTTTTTTTTGTAGTTGTTATGTTTTATTTTCTTCAGTACTCCTCCTGAGGCTTCTGAGCTCAGCCACAGAAACCGCCCAGCAGCACCAATCCTGGGCCCGTGTGACGAGCAAACACCATCTGGGTCTGTTTCTTTCTACCATTTCTCCTCTGGAGAGTCTGTCTGCATCTTTCTTTCTTAAAATTTCCTGCCTGGATGGTGTTTATAAAGTAGTTCAGAAAATTCCAACATTGAAAGTGGATAGTAAGCAGGGTGCGGTGGCACATGCCTGTAATCCTGGTATATAGGAGGCTGAGACAGGAGGATGGCAGGTTTGAGGACAGCTTCAACAACTTATTGAGGCTCTCAGCAACATAGCAAGACCCTGTTTCAAAATAAAAAAGGGCTGGCGATCTAGCTCAGAATGCTAGTAGAAAGCCTCTGGCTTCAATTCACAGGATGGGAGGAAAGAAGGGTGATATTATGTAGTTACAGGCGTCCAACATTTTCGCTTATGAACCTGTCAAAGAATTCCTATGTACATTTTTAAGCTGACAACTAATATTTATCATGAATTTAAACAGCTGAAATTATGCGATTCCCAGCACACTGTTAAGGGGCTACAAATTTAGCTCATTCAATTAGTAGAAAATTCTCCTCTGTTACCTAATTGGCAAAACTAGTCCTCCCTATCAAAATAATCTGCTGAATCAGACTTACTTTCTGACAAAAGAAGTCTCTCTTCAGTTTTCTATTTAATGACTGTGTTAGAGCCAGGCGTGGTGGCACACGCTTGTAATCCCAGTACTTGGGAGGCTGAGACAGGAGGATTACAGGTTCGTGGCCAGCCTCAGCTACTTAGTGAGGCCCTCCGCAACTTAGTGAGACCCTGTTTCAAAATAAAGAACAAAAAATAGGGCTGGGGGTGTAGCTCGGAGGTAGAATGCCCCTGGGTTCAACCCCCAGTACCACAAAATGAATGAATGAATGAATGAATGAATAAATAAATATAAAAATAAAAACTGTGTTAGTACAGTGTCCAAGGGAATATTATTGTCACTCCCAGAAGGGACGGATAAAGGTCAGGTACAAAACCTTCCCATGGATGCCATACGGCACTGGCCAAGTTAATCATTCCTGAATTGCCCCCTTAGTTAGTGTCTCACAGCAATGAGCCACAGTATGATTTGGGGAGGGAGAGAGGTACGCCTTTCTTTTGTAAAGTGGACTAGGGGAATCACTTGAAAGATGGGAAAGGAGAAGGCGCCTAAGATGTCCCCTCGGGGTCCTTAACCCTGGAAGGTTCTCAAGGTCACAGGGGGACACACAGATCCCTGGGTCAAACCACCCGAGGGCCTCACAGTTGTTGCGACCCAGGATCTCACCACAGAGAGGGCCAGCTGGCATTTAATTAGAAAGACTCAACTCCAAAGAAGCCACTACAAAGGACACGGTTATCTCTGTTGTCATCAACACCTGAAACTGTGCAATTAATGAACATGAGAAATGTGCTTTTGCCGCGGCATGAAGGCCGGCATCACTGGAATGTTAGAAACATCCTCCCACTGCAGACTTCAGCCTTCTTCAGGAAGCATGCACTGGCCAAAATAGTTTCTAGACCTTCCCCAATCTTGGTTAAATGGAATAAAGATCTAGAGGGTCCGTAAGATCATGCCTAAGGGCCCCATGTCAGCCACTGGCTGGGAGGATTCTAATTATTTCATGCTAATTATAAGATTACCTAAATCCTCTCCCAAAAACAGTGCTGTTCAATAGAAATTTAGTGCAAGTCACATACATATGAAATTTCTACCAGCCACATTTAAAAAACAGGTAAAATTCATTCTAGCAATATGTGCTCTTTGTCCAAAATATTATTTCAAAATGTACTAAATATGTAAGACTTTATTGATAGTTTACATTCTCTTTTCTTACTAAATCTTTGAAATTCAGTGTGTATTTTACATTTAAAGAACTGTCTCAGCTCAGACCCGGCACAGGTCCAGTACCCAGTTGCCATGGCACTGGACCCCACAGCTCTAGAATATTGTTGCATCTCCTGTAAATAAAAGCTTCCATGCCCTTTGGAGGGACAGAGAGAGCCAGGTGTGGTGGCTCATACCTCTAATCCCAGTACTTGGGATTCTAAGACAGGAGAATTGCAGGTTTGAGGTCGGCCTCAGCAATTTAGCAAGACCCTGTTTCAAAATTAAAAGTGTAAAGGACTGAGGGTGTAGTTTGGAGGTAGAATGCTCCTGGGTTCAATCCCCAGTACCAAAAAAAAATGACATTAAGGAACATATAATGAATATGCAAAAGCTGGGCGTGGTGGTGCACGCTTGTAATCCCAGTACTTGGGAGGCTGAGACTGGAGGATCCGGGTTCACAGCCAGCCTCAGCTACTTAGTGAGGCCCTCCGCAACTTAGTGAGACCCTGTTTTGAAATAAAGAATAAAAAATAGGGCTGGGGGTGGAGCTTGGAGGTAGAATGCCCCTGGGTTCAATTCCCGGTACCACAAAAAAAAAAAAAAAATGAATATGCAAAGACAAGGAAGGTGTTTCATAGTATATTAAGGAGTAAAAAAGCAAGTCATTAAAGAATGTATGTCAGTTGGGCATGGTGGCACATGCCTGTAATCCCAGTACTTGGGAGGCTGAGACACGAGGATTGCAGGTTCAAGGCCAGCCTCAGCAATTCAGTGAGACACGCGGCAATTTAGCGAAACAGAGTCTGTTTCAATATAAAAAATAAAATAGGACCAGAAGTGTAGTTCAGAGGCAGAATGCCTTTGGGTTCAACCTCCAGTACCAAAATAATATATATATATATAAGTTATATATATAATAATAATACATATTGCCTCATTTATACATTGTATGCATGTATGACTAGAAAACCAAAAGCCAGAATATCACCACTATATCTCTATAAGTGATAAGACCACTATAAGTTAGGAAAGTCTGAGAGATTTTTGTATTCAACATTTTATTTGCCATATTTTCTAATTTTTATAGGAAATACATAATACTTCCATAACTTTTTTTCTATAAAACACCCATCCCGTGAAAGGTGTGCTTTACACCACGTTCAAGTGGAAAAGGAGAAAGAGAATTTGGCAGGTAAAAAAAATAAACTGGAGCCGGGTGTGGTGGTGCACGCTTGTAATCCCAGTACTTTGGGAGGCGGAGACCGGAGGATCCGGGTTCGCGGCCAGCCTCAGCTCGCTCGCTCTCTCTCTCTCTCTGCCTGTCTCTCTCTCTCTCTCTCTCTCTACTTAGTGAGCCCCTCCGCAACTTCCTGAGACCCGGTTTCAAAATAAAGTATAAAAAATAGGGCCGGGGGTGTAGCACAGAGGTAGAATGCCCCTGGGTTCAATCCCCAGTACCGCAAAAAAATAAAATAAAATAAAATAAAAAATTAAAAAAATAAATAAACTGGGTTGACAAGAGGTCGGTCTGTCTGCATTGGTGGGGGCTGGTGAGAGTAAGGGAGCCTTCTGCAAATGGGCAGATTACATTGTTTCTGTGAGGCTCCCGCTCCCAGTCTGCAAGGATAGCCAGCCAGATGTAAAATAACGGTGCTTGTTGAGGTCCCTTGTCTTCAAGTCTATGCACCAAGAAACACTGTGGATGCGGGAGCTGAATCACCTCACATACACATTTTGCAGTAAATTCAAGTATTTCAGGGCAAAACGATAAGGGTGTTGATTGTTTATTAAGATGAGAAAATAGAAGATTACTCAAAAGCAACCGTTACCAACACATCACGCCAAGCTGTCTGGACTTCCTCAAAAGCCTAATATTTTACTCATTTTCAAAAAAAAAACAAATCCAGGAAAAAATTAGAAGTACCTGGACTTTATTCACATACTTTAATAAAATGTCACCTACTGTAAATATAATTCTTAAAATAAGAAAAACAGTATTTCAAAAGTGGTTTCTGTAATTTTTGGGGGGGGGAGGTGAGGGTACTTGGGTGTTGAACCCAGGGCACTCTACCACTGAGCTATACCTCCAGCCCTTTCTTATTTTATTTTGAGACAGGATCTCCTACATTGCCCAGGCTGGCCTTGAACCTTTGATCATCCTGCCTCAGCCTCTTGAATATCTGGGATCAAAGGGGTACACCCCAATGCCAGTTTGTAATTTCTTTTACATTGCATTTTTGGGGGGTCTTTATGTGCAGTGTTTTAATGTTGGTCCACAACAAGTTAAAATCAAAATGTAAGACCATAAAAATGGAGTCATATTAATAATTAAATTTGCAAAATTCCAAGCCTACTAAAATTCAGTACTTTGTCCAAGATAAATATTTATAATAAGCAGGAAAAACATGTCAGAAAGGAACACTGTGTTTCCCCTTAAAAACCCCAGGATAAAGACGTCTTCCCATGGTCCTTGCAGTTAAGAAATGAGCCTGCGCAGCACAGAGCTCTTTGCTTATAAGGGTATCAACTGAAAGTCAAACTTTCAGTTGAATATTTTACTTTCAGTAAAATAACTACTAAGTCTCTAATTTTAAAATGCATTATCTCTTATTTCCAACTTACATAACTACATAAAAAGTTCACATGAGCTACTAAAAATCTTTTCTTGTTGAAAAGCTTGTTCAGGTAGAATGGGATGAAAGAGACAAAATCCACAGTGTGGGAAAAAACTCAAGAAATTTCACATCCAGGCCACTCCCTTGGCATGCTGATGATCATGTTGTCCTTGACGTCACTGTTAAAAATTAGAGTTCTGGCTGGACGTGGTGGCCCACGCTTGTAATCCCAGTACTTGGGAGGCTGAGACCGGAGGATCCGGGTTCGCGGCCAGCCTCAGCTACTTAGTGAGGCCCTCCGCAACTTAGTGAGACCTGTTTCAAAATAAAGAATAAAAAATAGGGCTGAGGGTGTAGCTCAGAGGTAGAACGCCCCTGGGTTCAATCCCTAGTATAGCCAAAAAAAAAAAAATTAGAGTTCCTCCTCAATGAGCACTATAGTCATTTAAGAGTCTACTGTGTGTCTGACATTTCCTGGTTTTAAAAATTTGTAAATTTAGCCTATACCATGTATGGGAATAGCAAACTTGGTAATTATCTCCATCGTTAAATAGTTCTTCCTTTTATTTTTCTTAAACATATCTTTTTGGGCATATAAAAAAAAGTCCCGGTCTGTTGAACAGCTGAAGATTAGAAGTACAAATTCACATTTGCTTTTCAGAACTAAATGACCCCATAACCCATGTTTATATTTTCTTCTCACTTTCATCTTTTTAGACAGAAGAGTCCTAGACATTTTGGTCAGTTTTACAAAACAACACATGTGTTCACTCCAGGACTGGGTTTCCCTTCTCTAGAGCACTCTCCACTGTTCAATCATTTAAGCAAGAGACCAGAATCTCAGATAGGAATCCATGTGCACAGTCGGCGCGGCTCTGCAAAGGAAGCCAATGTTCTCTGCTTCCTTCCTAATGAAATCCTAAAGACGAGTGTCTTCTTACAGTGCTGCGATACAATGGCCGGTGTCCTCCGGGAACACTTCAATTACTACCTTCCTCCCCTCATCCTACAGACCATAGAAAATATAATTCTTGATGACAGATTTTTTTCTTAGTGGCTAGCAAGAGAGTGACACAAACAGAAAGAATTGGCTGGGAAATCTTTCTTCAAAGTTCTAGCAATTCCTTCGGGACACGGGCGAACTAGCCACCATGACCCTGGCTCGTGTGGAGGAGAAATTGAGTATGAGTTAGAAGCACATGAAATAAAATACCCATGAGAAATTAAAGAGTCTCGAAGAGATTTCTGTACACCCATGTTCACAGAATCACTATTCACAACAGCAAAAAGATGGAGGTAACCAAAGTGCCCCTTGATAGATGAAGAGATTAGCAAAACATGATGATACCCACAGTGGCATACTACTCAGCCTTGAAAAAGAAGGGAATTCTGACGCGTGGATGAACATTGAGGGCACGATGTTGACTTATGCCAGTCACTTAATGACAACTATTGTATGGTTCCAATTATAGTTAGATTTATAGGCATAGAAAGCAAATAGTAACTGCCAAGAGTAAAAGGAGAGGGGAGCGAGGAACTATTGTTTGATGGGTATGAAAAGAGTATGGAAAAGGATGGTGGCGATGGTTGCGTAACACTATGAACATACACTTAAAACAGTCAAAATCATAAATTTTGCATTATATGTATTTTATCAAAATAAAAATATTGGGAGAAAAAGCACATACAATAAACATTTTACATTTCTACTTCAGTGTGATTTTTATTTTTATTGTTTGTGTGTGTGTGGTACTGGGGATGGAACCCAGGGGCATTCTACCTCCAAGCTACACCCCCAGCTCAATTTTATTCTTTTATTTTGAAACAGGGTCTCACTAAGTTGTGGAGGACCTCACTAAGTAGCTGAGGCTGGCCGCGAACCTGTGATCCTCCTGTCTCAGCCTCTCAAGTACTGGGATTACAAGCATGCGCCACCACACCCAGCCAGTGTGATTTTTAAAGAAGAGATATTTGGCATGTTTTAACTCACTCATCCCAGTGAGACAAATGGAGAAATTTCACTCAGTTCTCAATTTCAACTTTTAAAAAACTCATATTTTCAACATTCTTTTGGGATAGAGTGGCGGGTAACCTGAATTCTAGAATCCGAATCGATTTTACTGTGGCAGTGCCTCTAGACATCGGACGCGAAAGGAAAACACCTGCTCAAGCCCGCTGTGGTAGACATGCCAGGGACCGACTCAAGCATCCTTCCTCCCTTCTTGTTCACAAGACTCGTCTCATTTCTTTTCCTTGTAGCAAGGAGGTCAGTTAAAATATTCACCCTTAAGCGGGCGTGGTGGCACACGCTTGTAATCCCAGTACTTGGGAGGCTGAGACTGGAGAATCCGGGTTCGCGGCCTGCCTCAGCTACTTAGTGAGGCCCTCCGCAACTTAGTGAGACCCTGTTTCAAAATAAAGAATAAAAAATAGGGCTGGGGGTGTAACCTGGAGGTAGAATGCCCCTGGGTTCAATCCACAGTACTGCAAAACAACAACAACAAAATATTCAACCTTCTTGCACCTAGGGATGATCAATATGGCCCAGTCCTGGCCAG
>PVJS01046561.1:0-15772 GCA_004027185.1 Glis glis
AGAGAGAGAGAGAGAGAGAGAGAGAGAGCTGAGGCTGGCCGCGAACCCGGATCCTCCGGTCTTCGCCTCCCAAAGTACTGGGATTACAAGCGTGCGCCACCACGCCAGGCTTTGATCAATATTTTAGTTGCTTTGTTGTATGGTTTTTATTGGGAAGCCAGAATAAGTGCTTAATTCCTTACCTGTACTAGTTTTCAAAATGATCATTTCCTCATTAGCATCCTTCAATAGTGATCAATGAGAGGTTTGAGGGATTTTAGCATTATTATGAAGTAAGCAGTTTGGACATAGGTGTTCATGGCAATTATCCTTTTTCTTGCTCAACTTGTGCCATCTTTGTGATGGGAATCTCCTCAAGGATACCTCCTGGGTCCTTTTGACGGGTTGCTCATAGTCTTTGATAGCATCCTCGCTATCTAGTATGACAAGATGTACATTTCTGCCCCAGGCTTAGATGCATCCATTTCATCAAGGAGCCCGGGCCTTTTTGATGGGAAGTGATGTTATTTCCATGCACAATCTGGGCATAAGGGTTCTCATTGTTTGTGGGTTTGTTCTTGTTTCTAGGCCATTTGAGTGGACCAATCTATGACATGTGTTTGTGTTTGTGTGTGTGTGCATGCATGTGTAAGATGAAATAATTTTTGAGTTCAAACTGATACTTTCCATTTGGATGCGGGACTATGAGGAGGCTTTTACTTAACCTGTCTTTTATCTGTATTTCCTTTCTCTCATCCAAAACTCTCTGTTCTCAAAACATCAGGATATTCTGCTATTTTTATTAGAAATGACAACAACAAAGGTACTCTATGGCCCTTGGTATTTTTAAAGAAGTAAAATATTCAGGGTAAACAGGAAAAATGGTTTTGATGCACACTAACTGTTGCCACTGATTAAAGGAAAAGAGGATAAGGTAGCTTCTCATTCAGGGAGAAGCTAATGGGTCAAAACCAAAATATACTTTGTGCTTAGATTAAAGATTCCATATAAGTGGAGGCTGTTCTATGAGAAAGAAAATAGGTGAGAGCCCATACCTGTTAAGACATTACAAAAGCTTTTCCAAGTTATGTGAGAGCTTCATAGGAATCTGAATAGAGGGAAAGAAACACTTGAGACCACTGGTTACAGCCACTCATATCTGAGGCTCAGTGGCAAAGCTCTGTTCCTAGACCCAGGTCGCCTCCAGGGCACGGTCACCCCAGTTGTTCCAAGTCAGTGGAATCTGCCAGAGACAGGGAAAACTGGATCCAGGTAGAGCAAGTCAGGTTTGCTCTCTTGGAAGTGCTCTACATATGGTGAGGACTAAGAAGCCCAGACAGCAGACACAAGTAGCCAGAATGATCCTTTTTTTATTTTTAATGGCACTGGGGATTGAACCCAGAGGCATTCTACCGCCAAGATACACCTCTAGTCCTTTTTTATTTTTTGTTTTGAAACAGGGTCTCAAGGGTCTCACTAGGTGGCTGAGAGTCTCACTAAGTTGCTGAGGCTGGTCTTGAACCTGCGATCCTCCTGTCTCAGCCTCCCAAGTACTGGGATTACAGGCATGTGCCACCATGACTGACTCAATCCAATTTTTTATACATTTATGTGTTTTGTAATTATACATCATAGTGAGATTCAAAGTGACACAGCATACATGCACACAGCACTTGGTGTGTTTCCCTCTGTATCCCACCCCGCTCCCCCTTCCTCCCTCCCCTCACATGTTAGTGAGGTTGGTAGTGACATATTCATGTATGGACATAACCTAATTTGAACTGTTACCTTCTGCAATCCACATTTTCCCTCTCCTCACTTCCCTCTCCCAGTCCCCTTCTGCTATTCTACTGGTTTCTCACCTCATTTGATTGAAGTCTCTTTTGTTTCCTAGTTTCTTTCTAATTTCCACATATGATAGAAAACATACTACCCGTGGCTTCCTGAGACTGGCTGATCTCACTTAGCATAATATTCTCTAGTTCCATCCATTTTTCTGAAAATGACATAATTCTGTTCTTCTTAATGGCTGAGTAAAATTCCTTGTGTGTACAGACCACATTTTCTTTATCCATTAATCTGTTGATGGACACCTAGGTTGGATCCATAATTTGGCTATTGTGAATTGTTTTGCTATAAACATACATATGCATGTATCACTATAGTATTCTGGCTTTAGTTCTTTTGGAAAGATACCAAGGAGTGGTATGGCTGGGTCATATGGTGGGTCTATTCAGGGCGATCCATTTTAAGGCTCATCCCAGTTCTGAAATGAACCACCACATAATGAGGACAAACTCAGCCTTGTTTCTGGGCCCCTTTGGACATTTCCACTTTTTTCAAAACCATATAAGTAACTGTCATGCCAGGTATAGATACAATAGTAGATCTTCAAGGAAGTTCTGTGACCACACACGGGAGAGAGATATGACCAGGGAATGAGAGAGTGCCATGGAGAAGGAGGAGCACAATTTGAGGAGAATTCATTTGTTCACTCATTCATTCAACTACTCTTTATTAAACGTCCACCCATCTTGTTATTATCTCACAATTGACTCAAATAACCCGGCTTCAAATCCTGGCTCAAACCCACACTAACTATGTGGCCAATGGCAAGTCACTGAACCTCTGTGCCTCAGTCTTCCCAGCTGAAAAATGCAGATACTAATCCCTGCCTCAAGGAGTATTTGAAGTCAGATAGGGAAAGAGTGTATCACAGCCCTAGGGCAGTGCCCGGCAGATGTACAGCACACTGTGAAACTTGCCCTCCCTCTCCAAGAGCTGCACTTCTCTCTGTGGAGGAGTGCAGGAGGAGAGAAGGAGGGAGTGGGAAGGTGGGGAGGTTGAGGACTTGAGAGGTGAGGATGTAAGTGGTTGTTGTAGGGAACAGGAAAGTAACAAGCAGCCTCAGGCAAAATAATTGTGCATTGGCACCGAGGCCCAGCATAGTCCCTCCTGCCCAGAAGCCAGAGGCTGGTTTGACTGGCTGGATTATATTTGAGTATGTGACCAGAGAGGTTGAAGGTGGAGGCTTTCCCAGCTCAGCCCATTTTCTATGATTAGATCACTTCATCAAATGGAGAAGACCGGAATAGTAAATTCTAATTGCTTAATTACTGAAAGTTTCCCATTCGTTTTTGAGGGAGAGAGTGAAGGGGAATTGGGGTGAGGGGAGGGGGTTGGGCAGGTAAGGATAATCCCTTGAAATGTTAGTTTCACCACCTGAGAAACAGGATGATAGTCTTTCTCCAATCAGAAGTGAGTTATCAAATATAAGAACAATTTATCTAGGAGAAAAACATTGCCTCTTCTCTTTCCCATATCCCTCCCTTATCCTTTGGCTTTGCAAGCATCCCCACGAATTGGCTTATAAATTCGGTTTATATCTCCCTTAGCCCAACCTCCCTTTATTACACCACTTTACTGCTTCTTTGGGGCTGAGACTCTAAAATTTGGGTCAAATGTTCCATTAAGTTAACCACTTTAGAATACCAATAAGCCTCCTGCAGCACTTTTCATCTTTGTGGTGGCTCGCAAACATCCCCTCCTTCACTAATGAAGATGAGTAGAATATCTACGGCATCTAAAGCCAATGCTATTTAATCATTGTCTGATGTGGGGAAGTGAGACAAAATGCAAGACCAACAGAAAAGTAGATTACATTTCAAACTTGCTGATTCGAGCTTTTTAAAAATTCTGTGAACATGCAGGCAGGACTCGTGCCTCAAAATCCCAGTTTCTGTAATGAAAATGGCCATAAGAAAAGAGCAATATCTGAGGGGCGATTCTAGCTCTTCCTGTCTTGCAGCGTGCTGAATACATTACCTCCTTTGATCTTTATGAAAACCCATGAGAAGAATTATAGATATATTTTTGATGAGACCTATTGTGATTAAGTAACTTGCTCTATTTTCCAGTTACTGAATATGTATGCTGGGACTAGAACTCCAGACCACAGGCTCCAAGTTGGAACTTCTTTCTAGGAGGCTTCCCCCTGTGCTCTGCGGTAAATGGAGGTTCCACCATGATGCCTCAAAGGAAGGACGAGGGCATCCGGCATATTTTCCTTCCTTTTTCAACTAGAACAGTTCCACACATATAATACATTTGGGACTTCCACCTGGGTATCCACAGTTCAAGTTCATTGCGCAGAGCATGCAGCAGCTTCCCATTGCTCATGACACAGCTGGGTTTTGCACTGCATTCCAAAATTATAGACCTCAACAGACCTGCAGAGGGCATTGCACACTGTAATCTTTCTTCCTTGCCTGCCCCAACATCTTCAGTACTGACTAGCTGTTCTGGGCCACTGGAGACATCTGATGGCCTTTGTATGGACCAGCTCTCCCCCGACTTCTTTTCGTTCTATATGAGCCATGTTTAGCGTGTTTCCTCTATGGCTGGCCTTTTAAACCTCTGTGGGTCTCTTTGATGCATTAGCGTCCACACATAGGAGTCTATGAGCTTCTTGTGGACTGTCTTGCCTGGTGCCTAATGCATCGTGTGCACCTGGGATTGTTGAAGACACAAGCATCCATTCTTTAGCTCTTCATTCTCTCTTCTCGTCCATCAGACTGTGTTCCATTCCTCCTCTGTCTTCTTTCTGCTCATCCCCACTCTTCATTTTCCCTCTCTTTAGTCTTTCTATGAACATAAAACAACCAAAACATGTTTAACAAGGATAATGCTCATGACCTTATATCTAAAAAGAAAAAAATAGAGTCATTAGTGAAGGTAAATGCAGCAAGATAAATATCTAGCATCAAGTGACTACATTTATAAAGTGCCTTTAGGTCAAAAACAGTCACATCTTCAGATGCTTCTTCTATTATTTCTTGTTGTTTACAAGCCCACCTTGAAAACAATTATTTTTTCATCCTTCAAAACTCTGCTCAAGGGCCGGGGATGTGGCTCAGTGGTAGAACACTTGACTACAATCCCCAGGTCCATGGGGCAAGGGAGTGGTACAACTTCAGTTCAAATGTCACTTCCCACAAATCCATTACTGATATCTGTAGGCAGACTCCAGCACACTTTCTGAGGCCTCCCACCCCACTTTGCCCCTGCATCCTTGTCTGGGGCTCCCCTGGGCTGCATATTCCAGGGGTTGGGGGCTCAGCCACTATCAAGACCAATCCTTGATGCCTCTGCCTGCCCTGGGCCCTGGCGGCCTCTACCTGGGCTGGGGGACAAGAGGTGGGTTTAGTGCACAGGCTCACCCATGGACATGTCCTGCAGTTTTCCACCTCTGGGACTAAACTGAAACTATGAACACACCTTTTTTATTATATCACCTCACATTGTGTTTATTGCAATTGTTTATGCATCTGCCTCTCACACTAAACTGAGAGTTGGTTTTTGTCTGTTTTGTTTTGTCCTCTCTCTCTAGCAGCGAATATACAGACTAAACAGGCACATTGTAGAGGTATAATTATTTTTGTGGCTGTAGAATGTTGATTTAGTTCATTGAATGGTCACCCTGGATTTAAGAAAAAAAGTTCATTCTTATTCAAATTTTATTTTATTTTATTTTTAGAATTGTCTTCTACTGTTCTTTACTGAAATTTGAAAGTTTCTTTTAGCTCTCCTATGAGTTGTATAGATTTTGTTGACAAACTTAAGAATCTTAATTCAATTTAGAATTGTTTCTATGGAAAAATATGTCTTGTTCCAAATGTTCAACAAACATAAAAGAAAACAGTGAAGTTGTGTCCATAACTAAACAGCCTATCACTTTTCCCAACATTTCACACCAACTATGAAGGAGTGTGTGGGGGATCTCTGTGCTTTGCTTCTCATTTAAAACATGCCTCTCCCTCTTCCTTTTCCCTGATGTCTGCCCCAATCCTGCCTTCCACACTCTTTCCCATTTCAAGAATTTATCTCATTCTCTCCATTCTCCCATGGTTTGTGGCTTACAGTTCGGTTCTTTGTTGTGTGCCATGTAGTCCACCTTGAATGAATTATTTATGTAAGTATTTTCCCTGTTGAACCTGGTCCTCAGAGGATGAATTCTAGACACTTTCCATCGTTGACTTTTCACAATGGGATTTCAAAGCACAGCATTGAGCTATGGGAGATACTGTAATTCCATGTAGGAACTGCTCCTGGTTTCCCATCATTTGCCACAGAGCTCAAAGCAGACAATATCCAAATTTCAGACTTCACAGCCTCTTTTCTCTCATGTTTGCATCTTCTATTCTTTTTTCCAGAGATGAAGAGAAATGAGATAATCATGCGAATAAAGCATCCTTTTTAATCTTTATTGTTTTTGTCTGGGTGCTTTATTGAGATGTCAATTATTCAACACTGAAAAGCTGTCTTCTAAGCACAAAATGTTTTCGTTGCCAGGTACTAAAAATGCTTGTTTTCTGCTTCTAGGCTACAGGGGTGGCTGTGTTGTCATGCGAGGAAGTAGTCCCCTTGGTCGCTGGGAAGTGAAGGACTGCAAACAGTTTAAGGCAATGTCCTTGTGCAAGCAGCCAGTCAAAAATCTGAACAAAACTGAGCATGAAGAAGGATGGCCCTTTAACCCCTGCTATTTGGACTGGGAGTCAGAGACTGGGCTGGCCAGTTGCTTCAAGGTGACACCAAGATTACTTGGGCATTCTCAACATTTTGATCCATGTATCACAGATCCCTTTATTTCAATGCCTTTTTTTTTCCAGAACAGTGCCTGGCACACAGCAGGTGTTTAATCAATATTGGTTGCCTGTTTCTATTGTTTCATCTATATTCAAATAATTTTAAGTAAAAAACTGGCATATTCCTAGTGACACTGAAGGCTTCATAAAGACTGATATCTGTTAAGCATAAATACTGTGCACCAATATTAATCCCAGGGAGGAGAATTCAATGCACTGGTTATCAACCCCGGGGGAAGACTAAATCCCTGACGAATTTCTAGTAACGTTCCTGTCTCCAGCAGGAGGTTTTACACAAACTCAGCTGCCAGAGTCTGAATCCAGTGAGACAGAACACTCACACAATGAGTCAGGCAAAGAAACTGTGTTATTCACAGATGGGTTGCAAGAAGCAACAGAAGCTTTAGGATTCATAGTGAGCCCCTCTCCCAAGACTAAGGAAAGCTGCCCAGGGTAGATGGACTCTTGTCTGCACATGCCCCACTCCACACCACAGCTCAGGGACTCCAAAGGCATTCCTCTCTGGGTTTTCTACCTCAGGCACCACTTGGATCACTGGGCTAAAGTGTTGTAGGACATCCTGTTGTAGGAGGAATGAAGACAGTTCCCCTTCACCTCAGCATATTGCAGTCTCAGCACATTCAGCCCCAGAGTTGCAATCAAGAGGTAGAACAGCTGGGTTGTCCAAGCTTATTTAGGGACCTGTCCTCCTGTAATACTGAGGCCACAGTCAGTATTGTTCTTATTGCCAAGTATATACAAAATGAAGGAGGCCAACTCCTACTGGGTATTAAAATGGTGCAATTCCATAATGTTTGTAAGCCCACGAATAAAGTACTCATTATGGAATTAACAATTCTGCTACTAAGGATAGCTTTTGCAGCTTGCCAGACACCTAAAGATCAAACAAATTAATGCATATGGTTGGGGTGTGTGTGTGTGTGTGTGTGTGTGTGTGTGTAGAGAGAGAGATTGAGAGAGAGAGAGAGAGAGAGAGAGAGAGAGAGAGAGAGATCTTTATCTGAAATGCTTGGGGCCAAAAGAGTTTAAGAATTTGGATTTTGGAATATTCACATATTTATAATGAGATAGCTTGTATATGAATACTTACATATGCACAATGAGATGGGACTAAAGTTCAAACACAAAGGGTATATTTGTGTTTCATATATACCTTGTACATATAGCCTGAAGATAATTTTGTACAATATTTTTAGCAATTTTGTGCATGAAACAAAGTTTGTGTACATTGAACTATCAGAAAGCAAAGGCGTCACTATCACAAAAAGTTTTGGATTTTAGAGTATTGCAGATTTGGGGTTTTCAGATTAAGGATGCACTCTCTCTCACTCTCGCTCGCTCTCTCTCTCCCCTCTCTTAAAGGAATGCCTATTTGCTAACCAGCTTTACATCCTAGATTTAAATCAGTTCCTACAATCTTCTTATCAGAAATACATTTTTTAAATATGATGTTTTTATGCTTGGTAGCTTTGTCTTGGTTCTCCTCCAGCAGCTGGGCACATGCAGAGCAGGATGAAGGCAGACTCTAACTTCACAGATACTGCAGCTCATAGATGGCACAAAACACCTGTGAATAAACTACATTTTAATATATACATGTAAAATCCTACATGAAATTCATAGAATAGTAGGCCTAGAAGTGACCTCACAGAGCAATAAGTTAAGCCTTAGAAATGAGTAAACTGAGGCCAGGGGATGAGATGATTTTCCCAAGATCACAATTATTTATCGACAGAGAATCAATCCCTGGTCTTGAGACTCCTGGTCCAGCGCTTTTTCTACTATATATCATCCTGATGTGTCAACAAATGCATGGTGTGTTTGATGTGCATGGTGGTAGGTTTTATGAATTTAAAGTGATTTGGAGAGAGGGTCCCGGAGGAAGTGAGTTTTGACATATAATTTAAAAGATGGAAAGGCTGTGCTGTGGTGCACAGGACTTGGAAAGCTATGCATTCTGGTCTCAGCAAATCAGAGCCTGTTGAAGACTTGCTGCAGGGTCTACCTGCCTGGCATCAGAGGTTCAAGCTTAGGGCTGGGCAGATAAAATTAAGGAGGTGCCGAAACCCAGGACCAGAAGTTCTGGGTGTTTTGTCCTTCACCCTTGTCATAAATAAAGCCAAAAGCAGTCCCTCCAGTCAACCAATTTCTTCCTGCTGCTATGAAGACAGCTGAAAAACCATAGAGAATTTAGACAAAGCTGAACCACTGCACATGCCAGTTCAACTAAGACCCACAGACCCGAGAAGTACACCTGCTCTGGGTACCTGGTTTCATTTCTCATTTCTTGCCATGGGTCAGCCAGATTCATGATCATTCAGAGTGCTAGTGCTTTCCATTGCTGTGACAAGATACCTGAGAGAAACCATTTAAAAGGAGGAAATATTTATTTTGGCTCACAGTTTCAGAGGTTTCAGTGCAGGGTTTCTTGCCCCCCTCGATTCTGGGCCTGTGGTGAAGCAGAACATCATGACAGGGAGGGCATGCTGGAGCAAAGCTGCCAGGGAGGAGAGAGAAAGAATGAGTGGAAGGATTCAGGGACAAAATATACCCTTTAAAGGCATATCCCCCAGTGACCTACCACTTCCAATCAGGCCTGCCTCCTACAATTTCCCAATAGTGCCCAACAACCTCCCAATAGCACCACCAGCTGGGATCAAACCTGCAACACAGGAGCCTTGGGTGACACTCCAGATGCAAACTACAGCATTCAACTAATTATAATTTGCCAGAATGCTATCCACTGGGATAGAAATTCATGGATTCTGGAAGCAAAGGGTCCTAGGTCTAATCCTAGCTCTACCAGTTTGTAGCTGTGTGACCTGAAATTCTTATTCTCTTTTAGCCTAACTCTCCTCATCTCTTGCCAAACAGTTATTGAAGGGGAAAACATGCCAGTCATAGGAGATCTCATTTTTTAAAAAATCTTTAAGGAGCTCATTTGTAAACTGAGTTTATCATATTCTTCTTAACTGGTTGTGAGGATTAAATGAGCTAATAGTTTACAATGACTAGGCACATTCTAGTTCAATAAATGTTACTCCCATTAGCTCAAGCTTTCAATAAAGAATAATGAAAAGGCTGGGGAATAGCTCAATGGCTCAGCATGTATTTAGTATGCAAGGGGCCCTAGGTTTGATCTTCAGCATGCATGTGCCTGCACACAACCAAACACATACACACAAAGAAAATAATAATTATTATATTACTATAATTTTCTTAAGCATATTTGAACAGCCACACCTTATCCATGACGGTGTTTTTTTCTTTTACTGTACAGGTATTTCATACTGAAAAAGTCCTGATGAAAAGAACATGGAGAGAAGCCGAGGCATTTTGTGAAGAATTTGGAGCTCATCTTGCAAGCTTTGCCCATATTGAGGAAGAAAATTTCGTGAATGAACTTTTACATTCAAAATTTAATCGGTAAATACTTGTTCATTTTGAAAAATTACAGCTGAATATTCTGTCTCCAACTAATGGCTTCTTAGGAGCAATTATCCCAAATAGTTGCTTAAAATTCCAGTATTTGTTTCAAGCCTAAAACTAGTCACTAGTCACTAGTTGTGAAAAAAATATATATACACATAAAATTTTGCATTTATATTGTACCAGATTCACATAGAACAAAGAACAGAGTGACAATAGTCTTGATTTTTTAAATCCTTTCCGTGTGCCTCAAATCATATTTTTAGAACTTCACTGCCAAACAACATCTAGCCCAGGGGCCTTCAGAGTGTTGTCTGAGGATCTCAAAAATCCTGGACCCCAGGAACAGATGGGTGGAGCCACATGGGCACAGCTCCAGTTCCTTGCTCAAGGACTCACTAGGCAGATCCAACCACCTCCACTGCCAATTATTTTCTATATAATAGGAGTATGTTTAAGATTTTGATTGAAAGAAAAATCCCAGTGATAAAAAAGAGTCCAAGCCAGACATGGTGGTGCATGCCTGTAATTGGGAGGCTGAGACAGGAGGATCCCAGGTTTGGGACCAGCCTCAGCAACTTAGATTCTCACAGCCACCTAGCGAGACCCCATTTCAAAACAAAAAATAAAAAGGACTGGAGGTGTAACTCAGAGGTAGAATGACCCAGGGTTCAATCCCCAATACCAAAAAAAAGTCCAATCCAACCACATAATTTTAAATTTGAGGAAGAGGCTTTTATTTATTGGCATCCATTTGCAAATTTATAGAATCTCAAATTCCATGGAGTTAGAAACTCCATTCAGTTTGAATTGGAAGGAATCTCAATGTCTGAACTATTTTTTGAGGAAAATTCTGGCCTTCCCCATAAGTTTGCTCGTGGGACACTCCCATGAAGAAAATAATATGTAACATCTATTGAATTATTCATCTTCAGCATTTAAAAAATGCCTATAAAGGTGGGAGTTTCAGTGACATTTTCCATGTAAGCTCATGTAGTATTCCTCAGGGGAAAAGGGACATTTTGTGGTCAAATATGATTTCAAGGCAATGTAAATCTTGGAAATTTGCTATGTACCTCAGTATTTATTTATTTATTTTGCAGTACTGGGGGTTGAACCCAGGGGCATTCTACCTCTGAGAGACATCCCCAGCCCTATTTTTTATTCTTTATTTTGAAACAGGGTCTCACTAAGTTGTGGAGGGCCTCACTAAGTAGCTGAGGCTGGCCATGAACCCGGATCCTCTGGTCTCAGCCTCCCAAGTACTGGGATTATAAGCATGTGACACCACGCCCGGCTTACCTCAGTATTTTAAAGGTTGCTAGAAGAGGCAATTTCTTTGACAGCAAAATCCTTTTTTTTTTTTGCAGTTCCTAGAATTGAACCCAGGGCTACATGCATGCTAGACAAGTGCTCTACCACTGAGCTACAACCCCAGTCCCTTTTTTTCTTTTTTTAATTAGTACATTATAGTCTCATATAATGTAGGTCATAGTGATAGTGACATACATGCACACAGCACCTGATAGGCTTTCCCCCCTCCCTCCCTATTCCCCCCTTCCCCATACAGGATATTGAGATTGGTATTGGTATTCTCACATATGTACATAATGTCAATGGAAGTGATTCCTTCATTGATCCTCCCTCTTCCCCCCCCACTTCCCTAGACCACCTCCCTTGCTCCACTGGGATTTCTCCTCCATTATCTGGAGTACCTCCAGTATCCCGATTACTCCCTAGCTTCCACATATGAGAGAAAACATAAAACCCTTCACTTTCTATGACTGGCTAATCTCACTTAACATAATGTTCTCCAGTTCCATCCATTTTCCTGCAAATGACATTATTTTGTTCTTCTTTATTGCTGAGTAGAATTCCATTGTGTGGATATCCCATAATTTTGCTATCCATTCATCTGTTGATAGACACCTAGGTTGGTTTTATAATTTGGCTACTGTGAATTATGCTGCTATAAACATGGATATGCATATATTACTATAATATTATTATTTCAGTCTCTTTGGAAAGATACCTGAGTGGTATCGCTGGATCGTATGGTGGAATACTCTGGTTTCTCTTCATATCATATAAACTTTCACTTTTTACCCCAGTCCTTTTTTTAATTTGTATTTTGAGACAGGGTCTCACTAAATTGTCCATGATGGATTCAAACTTATGATCCTCCTGCTTTGGTGTCCCAAGTAGTTGGATTATAGGCATGTGTCAACACAATCAGCAGCAAAATCCTTCTTTCGAGAACACTTATTAACCCCCGTGGAACTGCTGGTCCCCACAGGAAATGCTGACCTGAGACATGGTTTTAGAGCCTGGCTAATTGCTGGTCCCACACCAGAGCAGCTGAATCACTCTGAGCCACTTTAAGTGGCTTCCTGGTTAGCTGGATTATTAGCTAGGTGTGGGACCACAGATGCAAGGGATGAGTGATAAGTTGTGCTATGCTTCATTACTTGAACCCCATGCAAAACATACTTGCATATTCTGCCCTTTAGATTTTGGTAAGGTTTGCTATATGAAACAACCACATGCAAACTACTTCCCAGTTTTCTTGGCACATGCCTGTAATTCCAATACTTGGGAGGCTGAGAAAGGAGGATCGCAGGCTCAAGGCCATCCTCAGCAATTTAGTGAGATCCTCAGCAACTTAGCAAGACCCTGTTTCAAAATTGAAAGTTTTTTTAAAGTGATGGGGGATATATCTCAGAAGTAGAATGCCCCTGGCTTCAATTCCTTGTACCAAAAAAGAGAAAAAAAGAAAAAGTCAAACATCATCGTGCCATTTCTGTTCATGTTTTCACATTTGAAGTTTGTAGTAGAATTTAGTGCCAGGTATCTATCAAATTATTTATCTTCAGCATCTAATCACAAAAGATATGCAATGTATATTTCCTCTCCCCATAGTACCCAAGAAATTTATTCAAATCATGTGTGTATGTGTTTATTTAAAAATCATAGGACTTTAGGGAACTGATGGAGAGAAAATAAATATCAAACATTTATAAAAATAAATATCAAATATAAGTATTTGTCTTCTATCAGCCAGTATATATCAGGAAAAAATGAACAACTCTGAATTTGGTGAAGAAAGAAATACAAATTTCTGAGCACGGGAGAGTGCTGTGGATTTCCAGCCTGTGCCATGGAGATTGGCATACCTGGCTGCACCTTCAGGTGGCCACTGTCACCTTCCCACAGCCTCACTGTGGGGTGTCTTCATGACAGTGACTAAGCAGGCACCGGTGATTGCTCAGAGGGTCTATGCTGCATTTGACTTTAATTTCCGTGATTCAGGCAGAATACCTCAAATATCTGAGAAGCGATGCTTCAAATAGGCTTGCTTCTCTGCACTAAGGCAAATAAAGCATCTGTCATGGCTTCTGAATCTTTTAAATCTTTAATTCTTCAAAATTACTCTCAGAAAATTATTTTAGTGAATGGTTCATTGTACAATTAGGCTTTACTGCTTGATTTATTGAATACTCTGGGATGTGACATATTTGTACTCTGCCTAATAGGAGGGAAGATGATTCTCTCTGGAGCTTCTTGCCAAGTCTAAACCAATGGTGACTGCTGAAGTTAATCTACCATGGCCCAGGCTGATCTGCTCCAGAATTATTTATGTTGAGATGGGGGGGATGAAACTGTGTACCTTTTATTAAATGGGGATGATGATGATTTACTTCTAGAGAATACATTTGATAAAAGAGCAATAGGTCAAAACTTAGTGAATTAGTATAAATAATATAGTAAAGTAGTAAACAAAGTACAGAAGCAAAAAGCCCTCGAGGGAAAAGATGTTCCCAAATGTCTTACCAGCCTGTTTTCATGTGTTCTCTCGTCCTGATTTCATGTGTTCTCACACTGCCATTCCTAATGGGAAGCCCAGGGTCTCAGTATGGGTTGACTCTTCCCTAACTGTACATCACCGATGAGCAAACCACACAAACCAAGAGAGACAGGGTGTGAGTCTAAATCTTCTCTCAGTTCATTTTGTAGCACAGGGTCTTGCACATAAGAAATGTTCACTAAGTTTTTGTCAACTTGATCAATCCTGCCAGTAGCAGTTGTTTCCTGCCCATGTACATATTTTAAAAGATTTTTTGAACCTCTTATATAATGTTGTAAATTTGATGGGAAAGGCAACATTTTTGTTTCTTCTCCTCCTAGGACAGAAGAAAGGCAGTTCTGGATTGGGTTTAATAAAAGAAACCCCCTGGGCACTGGTTCTTGGGAGTGGTCTGATGGAACTCCGGTAAGTCTTTCCAAACTGGACAAAAGGAGATCAATTCAAAACAAGTTGCCCTTAGCCAGGTATGGTGGTGCACGCTTGTAATCCCAGTACTTGGGAGGCTGAGACAGGAGGATTGCAAGCTCACAGTCAGCCTCAGATACTTAGTGAGGCCCTCCACAACTTAGGGAGACCCTGTTTCAAAATAAAAAACAAAAAATAGAGCTGGGGTGTAGCTTGGAGGTAGAATGCCTATGGGTTCAATCCCTAGTGCCACAAAAAAACAAACAAAAACCAAGTTGCCCAGCAACCACTTGGGAACCAACCAAGAGAACCTGGAAATAATAGCAGTGTCTCCGAAGGACAAAACTACATTAGACCTTGGTACCAAATGAGTTATTTTGTCAAGGTCCTGGGAATCCTTTGCTACCCAGATTGTTCTGGGGCCCTAGAGCATCTCACCCTAAAATCAAAATCTCCAAAAAGTCCCCAAACTATTTCCCAGGTGAAGATGTTATGCTCGGACCCTTTTGTCCTGGAGAGACCACCAGGAGACCAAGTCGTATGCAACTGCAGAAGAGCCGTTTATTCAAGCTTAAGCTTGGGTGCCCAACATAAACTGACACAGCAGTTCAGTACAGGGACCCCAAGCACGTTTTTCCTTCAGTTTTTATATATTTTAAACAAAGAGCCTCAGTTTCCCTCTGTTTATTAGAAAGTCCCACGTGGGGTTTCTGTGACCTTTACAATGGTTGGTTATAGATACAGTTGATCATTACAGACTGGGTAGACATTCGCTGTCCTCGTACATTCTATATTGGAAGATGTTTTCCCTAACTTTCCAGACTGTTACAGTAATAGCAACCACAATAACCATTAATCTATAGAAGGCCATCTTGACCTCAGTCAGGAGGGTCCCAAGTAAGGACATTTTGCTTTCCCAACAGATGTCTAGGTCAGGGAGTGAGTCCGCTAAGAACATCCTGCCTTGTTAGCCGGAGCCTGCAGCAAGCAGCTTTAACTATTTGAATGCTGTAAGGGGGTCCTTACAAAGAGTCACCTGGCAGAGAAGCAACTGTTTCTTTAAAATAACACCAGCCTTCCTTTATCCTCCCCTCCCCTCTTGCATAGCATCTGATTATGTGAGCATGGGACCCTTGTCCATGTCACAATGAAAAGGAGACTATTTTACACAACTGATTTCAGTTTATCCCACCCTAAAAGGACAGAAATGCCAGGCTTAGAAATATCACCTCCTCAGTGGATTCATGGTTGGCATATATGAATGCTACTGATTTTTTTAGGTTGATCTTGTATCCAGCTACTTTGCTGAATTTGTTGATCAGCTCTAGTAGATTTTTGGTTGAGTTCTCTGGGTCTTCTAGATATAGGATCATGTCATCTGCAAATAAGGATAATTTTAGTTCTTCTTTTCCTATTTGAATTCCTTTGA
>PVJS01046562.1:0-15774 GCA_004027185.1 Glis glis
GAGCTCCACCCCCGGCCCTATTTTTTATACTTTATTTTGAAACCAGGTCTCACGAAGTTGCGGAGGGCCTCACTAGGTAGGGAGAGAGAGAGAGAGAGAGAGAGAGAGAGAGAGAGCTGAAGCTGGCCGCAAACCCGGATCCTCTGGTCTCCACCTCCCAAAGTACTGGGATTACAAGCATGCGCCACCACGCCTGGCTATAGCCCCCATTTGAAGCCTTCTATGAGAAGAGTTAAACACAATGCCTATGCTGTTGCCAGTTCCTGAAAGGCTGAGGATAGACACGGGATCATGGCTGCAATTAGAAGGTTATACAATGAGTCCGATAAACGAACCACTCCTTAGCCACAGAGTGTGGCGTTAGAAGCCCCGGTGTACATGGACCATCGCAGGCATCTGATTTCTAACCTGGTGTGAATCTGTGCATTAGCTTCACTGTGCTGCTCTGTTCTAGCAGTTAAATGTTCCAGAATTAGAACCTGCCATTTGCTGAACCAATGCTGAGCTCCATGATCTATGTGTCTCCCTTGCATTTCACGTAGGACAGTAGAGAAAATGTGGGGACGAGGCAGGTGACTGGGTATACTTGAGATAAAAATGCTCTCTGGTTTTATGGGGCACACTGTGATGCAACATAAAGGGCACTCTTGAAGTGTTATTTTAGAACAGTTCCCACTGACAACAATTTGATATGGTGTCTTGGCTTTTAGAACTTCCAAAGCCCTATCTTTGGTTATCAATGTGCTGAGCAAAGGAAAAAATGGAGGTTGAAGAGAAGAGAGAGGAGAAGTTATGACAGGGGAGGGAGGGAAAGGAAGGGGGAAAATAGAGGAGAAATGAATAGAAAGGAATATCAACAGAGGACAAGAAAGGAGAGAAGGAGAGGAAAAAGAGGAGGGAGACTGACAGAAGAAAGATGGATTTCTTTTAATGGGTATGCAGTTATCCTTAAACATGAGGTGCTGGGAAGTGGATAGAACTCAAAGCACTGCTCCTGTAATTAATTATCTATCTCCAATAAATGTCTGCAATATCCATATGACCACAGTACAAGGTAGAGACAAGTGTGTTTGCCAATGCAGTCAGTCTTGAGGGTGCCAAGGGACACGTGGCAGGGCAGATCTCTTGGGGCTACACTAAATTTGGCGGCTCTATTAGCTCTCAATTGTTGGGTGGTTTCCTGTGACTGGGGAAGGTTTATAGTTTTGTTCCAAGAAGGCTGTGTCAGTGAGGACTCTCAGCAGAGGTGGGATGACACAACTGAAGCTTGACAAGACTCTATTTATGCTGAGTGGACACTATAGAATAATGCACACCAATTATTTGCTGGCATGTGCCCAATATTTACTCAAAAGTCCAATAGAAAGAAACAGTATTCAAAGATGTTCAAAGGATCCATGTGAATTTGTACTTGTAGGTTTTTTTCAACTATCCTTCTGCTTCAAGGGAGATCAAAAAGAAGCCTAGTCCACAAACTGCATTTTGTTGGATTTCTACAGAATTGTTTCTTATGAAATTATGCTTTGGGGATTCTAGGAAGCTAAATAAAGGGTTGTTATTTGAAGAAGTTTCATAAAACTCCACCATGCAAGGGAAGGATATTGTTGAGGACATTGAACACTGCGCCATGTTTATGAGGATTTGCTGTTTACTGGTGATACTCTTTATTGTTTATTGTTTTCTATCTTAAACACACTGTCAAGATGTGATAAATGATATTAGGACCATGTCTTCAACTCCGGAAATACAGATTTGGATCAATACATCACACTTTTTGAAGCCTTCTTCATTCATTACATTATTTCCTTAATATATCTTTCTTCTTTCACCCAAAGTATTTTTTTTTCTGTATCGGGGATTGAACGCAGGGGCGTTCTACTTCAGCGCTACACCCCCAGCCCTATTTTTTATACTTTATTTTGAAACCGGGTCTCACGAAGTTGCAGAGGCCTCACTAAGTAGAGAGAGAGAGAGAGAGAGAGAGAGAGGGAGAGATAGACAGAGAGAGCTGAGGCTGGCCGCGAACCCGGATCCTCTGGTCTCCGCCTCCCAAAGTACTGAGATTACAAGCGTGCGCCACCACACCCGGCTTCCAAAGTATATTTGATACTCTATCTGATATTATGCTGCATGTTGGTATAACTAATTCATTTTTTTGTTTTTGTTTTTGTTTGGTTTGTTTTTGTTTGTTTTGTTTTGTTTTGTTTTTTGTACTGGGATCAAACCCAAGGGCATTCTACCTCTGAGCTACACCCCAGCCCTTTTTATTTAGAAACAGGGTCTCACTAAGTTACTGAGGGTCTCACTAAGTTGATGAGGCTGGCCTTGCACCTGTAATCCTCCTGTCTTAGCCTCCTAAGTATTGGAATTACAGATGTGCACCACCATGCCTGGTTCTAACTAACTCATTTTTTAAATTAGGTTAAATTATAAATAAAAAATAACTTTTTAAGGTCTAAAACTTGATGAATTCTAAATATTGAAATTTCAGGACTTGAAATACAGTTGGACTATTAAAAAAACATATCCAAAACACTACATCGAATGATTATCAAAGGGAACAGAGTGAGTGTTAAGGTAAAAGAAAGGGAAATTCTACTGAGGCTCTTTCTCCCCCTTGACCAGTTGAAAAAATCAACCTGTCCTACGCCCACAGTCCCCACTTCTATTTTCTTGACCTTCAGAATGTGATTCTTTGAAATGACTTATTGTACCCCGGTCTGAATCATTCAGGTAACACCAAGAATACACCATTTAATTTCACACTCAGAGAACTCTGCCTTTAAGATACCCACTGATGGAGACAGTCATTGCAGGACATATTTCTTAGTCTCATTCTTTCTCTCATTGTGTTCTTACCCTGTTCCATTTTTCTCCTTTTACCTGATTTATATTTGTAACTGCATCTTGTATAACACGTTAACTCATTTCTGGAAGTGGAAATGTGTATCAATAAACAATTTCTTGGCCTAAAAGTTTGGTGACCTCTAAGTTGTAAATATCTGTGAGGTCACCAGCCTTCAAGCAGGCCCTGGGGTGCTACTGCACTTGTGGTCAGCAGATGGATGTTCCTCCCCATGAAGATGCTCACACCCTAATCCTGGGACCATGTTACCTTACATGGCTGAAGGTACAAGATGGCAAGATTATCCTGGATTATTTTAGGTTCCTGGGTAATCAGGAGAATCCTTGGAACAGGGAGGCAGGATGGTAAGAGTCAGAGAAGGAGATCTGATGATGGAAATAGGGTAGGAGTCAGAGGGGGATTCAAAGATGCTATACTGCCGGCTTTGAGGGTGCAGGAAGGGGCCCCAAGGCCACAGACTGCAAGTGGGATCTGCAAACTGGAAAAAAGAAAGGAAATGAAAGCCCCCAGAAGAAGCATAGCCCTGTCCGCACCTGCACTGCCGCCCAGTGACACTTCTGCCCTAAAGAACTACATGATCATACGTCTGTATTGTTTTAATCAAGAAAGTCCGTGGTCACCTGTTATAGGAGCAGCAGGATACTAATACACGATTCCTCAAGAATGCTAGATCATCACAATTGTGCTTGTGTTTTCTCTCTTTCTAGTTTTCTTTGGCCCCATAGACTTTGATATTGTTCATTTCATAACCTGGGCTTTCTCCTGGTGCATGGCCTAGACTCTACTGTCCCGCCCAGCACGGTTCTGGTTTGAGCCCCATGGGTCCCTTTTGGCATTCCCCTATCACACCTTTCACTAGTCAGTTCTTCGATTAGTTGGTTCCTGTCTCCCGAGGGCTGATAACTTCCACATCTGTAGGTGCCCACCGTGCAGGCCACCTGCCTTCATCCCCTGGGACTGAGTGCTCTCCACAGAACTTTGTGCAGATAAAAAATGTTCTGTGTGTCCAATATGGTAGATACTAGCTGTATGTGTCTACCAAGCACTTGAAATGTTACTATTGTAGCCGGGCGTGGTGGCGCACGCTTGTAATCCCAGTACTTTGGGAGGCAGAGACCGGAGGATCCAGGTTTGCAGCCAGCCTCAGCTCTCTCTCTCTCTCTCTCTCTCTCTCTCCCTGTCTCTCTCTCTCTCTCTCTCTCTCTCTCTCTGTCTCTCTCTCTCTCTACTTAGTGAGGCCCTCTGCAACTTTGTGAGACCCGGTTTCAAAATAAAGTATAAAAAATAGGGCCGGAGGTGTAGCACGGAGGTAGAACACCCCTGGGTTCAATCCCTGGTACCGAAAAAAAAAGTGACTATTGTGACTGAAGAACCAAATATTTAATTTTATTGTAATTAATTAAAGTCCATCTTAAACAGCCCCAGGTGGCTAGTAGTTACCATGCTGGACAGCACAACTAGGTCTTCATCATGTGCATTAACTGAAGCAGTCAACAGATGCCTATCTATAAACCATAAACTCAAATCAGTCTATTTCTCATTAAATATTACTTTAGAGGAAATATCATGTTAAAAAATACCTAAAGATCAAAGATATTTATCCATGAAGTAGGCTTCAATTTCATGAGAGAAGAATCAGTACTTAAAGTTCCCTGAGCTATTAAATCCCTGTGCATGGTGCCACTGCCTTCAGAAACTCATAAAAGGAAATGTCCTTAATTAAAAGAGTGATTTTTTTGTGGCTCTAGGGACATTTAAATGTCTGGGGTATAAATAAACCACATTTGTTGCTGCATTTGAAGGCATGCCCTTAGTTGGTTCCATTTCCAGCAACCCCAGGTTACACTGATGCTTGATTACATAAAAATCAGGTCGGCTGCAGAATGCAAGAAAATGGCTACTCGTCCCTGTTTGCAGACAGCTGTGTCCCAGGCTGTTTTCTGTGATTTGTATCTTTGCATGTAAAAGTCCATGAGTGGGAGTCATGGGAGACTCGTAAGCACCGGGCACTCCCTGGCTGCCTCAACTGGAGGAACAGCAGCAGGAGCTTTGCTCGCGGAGCACTCAGCCTGGGCTTCGCACTACCCAGCCTCGGCTGAGCCAGTGACACCAATGGAAGCTGACACGGCTCCCATGACAAAAACTAGACAGTTCAGCAGAAAATGCCTCTCCAGCCTCCCGCTCTCTCCTGGCCTCTGCAAGCTCATTCTGCAAGACTTGAATGAAAATACTAAGTGTAAAAAGCATCAAAATGCTAATTTTATAAAGTTTGCATTTGCCACCTCCTACTTTTATGTAAATAGCTATACAGTTAGGTTTGCAAAGGTATGATGATTAGGAAGAACCACGCTGGTGCTGGTTCAACCAGGAGCTGGGGTCTAGTACTACTCCACTGAGGTAGATGGAGAGGCAATGGGTGTCCACATTTGGGTTTCCTTCCTTCCCTTCCTTCCTTCCTTCCTTCCTTCCTTCCTTCCTTCCCTCCCTCCCTCCCTCCCTCCTTTCTTTCTTTCTTTCTTTCTTTCTTTCTTTCTTTCTTTCTTTCTTTCTTTTTCTTTCTTCTTTCTTTCTTCTTCTTTCTTTCTTTCTTTCTTTCTTTCTTTCTTTGTGGGTTACTGGGGACTGAACCCAGAGGCATTCTACTTCCAAGCTACACCCCCAGCCCTCTTTTATTTTTTATTTTGAAACAGGGTCTCACTAAGTTGCAGAGGGTCTCTGTAAGTTACTGAGGTCAGCCTCGAACCTGCGATCCTCCTGTCTCAGCCTCCCAAGTACTGGGATTACAGATGTGCACTACCACGTCCATCTGGGCTTTTTCAACTGGTTACAGGATGTTGCTTTCACTTAAAAAAATAACTTTAAAATATAAAGAAATTTTGCAAAAATTATATATCTATAACGTGTAGTCTACTTGTTCCGATAACAGAATGCATCTATTCTTACCATAAAATGTACTCAAACTCATTGCATCCTGGATTTTCCCTCTTCAGAAGTACTTCTCTCAAGATTTCAAAATACAACATGGTTTTATGCACAAGTCAATGAATTGGCTTCATGCCAAATATTGGGAGTTTGTTGGACATTCCAAACAAGAATTTAATATTGTATGAGAATTATTTCTGTAACTTCTGCCTCCCAGGCAGTAGAGCTGGGAGAAACCCTCTTTTATGATTTCATTCTCAGTGCATTTCTTCCCCAGTGTGTAGTCTGTACTTTCCAGAATTTGCCAGTCCCTCTCACCTCTCATATTCTCTATCTGAAATGGTAGATGCTGTCACAAAACATTTGGCGTGGCTCAGATGGGAGCCCTTCACTCTGAGATTTCAAGCATCATAAATTGAATTAAGACTCTGAGTTTAAAACCCTGTAAAGAATGCTGTCTTTATAATGAAAGCACGGATATTTCTTAAGCAAGTAATATGATAAAGATTTCTTTAATAGTTCATATGTACATGTATGTAATTATTGAGTGTAATTATTGGCTTTATCAAACTTGAAGCCAGCACCAAATATCCCTTCATTCCTTACCTTGCTAGCAAGTATCACCTTACTCAAAATTTTGTAATGCTTACAGAAAAGGAAAAAATAGCCATGCAAGGCAAGAAAAATCAGATGCTCTGAATCTGAGAGGTTGCAGATGTCTGAGCCTGGTGGGGGCCCCGTGGGTGCTGTCCTGCACGTGGAAGTTCCATTTCAGTTCAGTGAGCGACAAATGCATAATATCGGGTTTCCTAGGGACACTTGAAAAGCAATACTGCCTGTCCTTTTTTCCACTTAGCACACGTGTTTGTGAGTTCTTAAACACATTAGGGGAAAAGAAAAAGAAGTCTAGCAGAGCAAAGAGAGAGACCTAATCGAGAAAGGGACCAAGAGTCTGTCGCCAGCAAGAGGGGAAGAATTCAGATGTTCATACTTTTTAAAAAATGATTTCTTGTTCAAATTATACTTTTGCTTTATAAGAGCAGCCAAAAAAATGAAGTTTTGGGTACATTCGAATTTTCCTTTCTGCTGTCATTTCAGTTTAATTACTGCTCAGACATCTGTAATGGAAAGAACGAGGGGCTTAGAGCAGGGTTTCCAGCCTGGATCTTTCTACATCTGTCACAGGATAGATGATGGAGCTTGGCCAAGTGGCCAGGGCCCTTAGAGAGATTTTCTTCCTTATCCAAAACAAGGGAAGCCTAATTTCTATATTTCGGTGTTGATGAGAAGATACAATGAAATAATGAATGTGACACTAAATTAATGCTCATCGTGTTTGCCGAGTCCAAATTCAATTGTCACATTTATTTTAACTGACAGTAAAAAAGAATCCTGCTATCTCCACAGCCCTGGGGTTTTGACTTGAACTGTTCCAACTTGGAGTCCAGGATTGTGCTGGTGATAAATTTGTTTGGATTTGAGGAGAAAAGACCCTACACGGTGTCACACCACAGCCTTTGGTATTAAATCCATCAGGATAAAAGGAAGAATGAGAAGCAGGAGGGGACCATTCACCTGTGACTTTCAGAAGTTTGAGATTCTCCTAAACACCCAAGAAAGGTGCAAGTACCTCCCAAGCCTTCCTTCAACATGAGATTTATTTAAACCCTCTTGGAATTGAAAGAGAGCTGATCCTCTATATTTGGGGAATAGATGAGAACAGGAGGCCCCTCAAATCAAACAGGATACAGTTACAGAATTGTATGGTTAACAGTGAGTTTTGCTCGTTTGTCCGCTGGATTCTTCTATAGCCCAAAATAAGTAGGCTCCAAGAAAGACCCAACACAAACATTAAATTAACTCTGACCTGGCTTAGCAGCAGTCTGCATTTAGAGCACACACACACACACACACACACACACACACAAACACCACATATTTATACACATATGCATACACACATATATTTTTTAACCAAATAGACTTTTCCAAGTGGCATTGATAAACACGAGACCATTGAAACATTTTATCCCCTCTGGCACTTTATTCTATAATTGTCTGGAATTCCAGAACTAAGTAGAAGCAGAGAAAGCTTTATAATGCAAAAACACATAAATAATCATAGTTCCACGTGGACGGTCTTCTGGTCAAGTTAAAGCAAGCAGGGAGTGCTGTGCCAAGGACCCTGGGCTTGTTTCATGACTCCCAGACCTTATCGGGATGTCTTAGAGCTCTTTTGGGGGGAACAAGACACCCTTTTTAACCAAAGGGAATGGGAGGAGCGCTGTTATCCACCACTGGTGTTCTCGCCAGGTCTGATCATGGGTTTTGTCAGCGAAAGCTGTGCCAGGCCGGGACTGTCACGCTGGCCAAGCTTTGGCGGCTCCTTCCCGCCCACAACAGTCCCCTGCGGACCGGGTTTCCTCATCAGTCACACAGTGCCCATATCATGTTTCCTGGTTCAGCTGTTCATGTGGCCGTCCCAAAGTTGGGGATATTGAGAGTCTGTATTAATCACAAGACATGTCACTCTGCAGGCTGAATTCGCTTTGAGGATGACATCTCATACTTGTCTATAGTTATGCTTTTTCTCTGGAGAAATCTCAGGTTAGACAGAGGGGGGGAAAGCCTAACTTCTGCTTGATGTTTAATAGCTTGCTCATTATGAGGGATCCTATAAAACCCTCACTCCCCAGCTGTTACGGAGGCGTTTCATAACCGTAAAATCAGCCGTCTCGGCCTCAGCGTATTTCCTGGCTCCACATTTAAGACAATCTACCAGGATTCTAATTTACTTCTCACCTGTCTCCTTACCTAGTTCCCACACAATTATCCCTGGAGACCAGTGACCCCTCGGGGGTTTGAATGTGTCATCGTTCAGCCAGGCACCGTCTCTCCGTTGCACTGTGTCATGGAATGAGTGCCGTTACAAAGGTGGCACCTACGGAATTATTGGCCGCCGTCGCCAGGCACTGTGCAGAGTCTCAATCGCACTGTTTGCTTTAATGCTAGACATTGCCTCAGCTGGGTGGCGTGGGAGCTGTAAATTAGCATCTGAAACAACCAACACAGCTGTATTCCTGTGGCTGCGCTGCTAGCCAAGACCCGAGGCCCATGTCACTGTGACTTCTGGGTCTTCAGTCTGGGAGCTGCTATTTGTTGAACTTAATTCCATGTTGGGGGACAAATGTGGGGGTCCTCTGAATTAGACCATGGAAGGAGCCCACTGAGAGTCCAGCTATCTTTTTAGGTTTCCCAGAATCAGATCCGGTGGCAAGGATTTGAGTGCCTGTCATGGATTTGGGAGGCCATCCCAGGAAACTCCAGGAGGGGCATAGGGAAGAGCGGCAGGGAAGGCTGACAGCAGGTTTTAGAGAGCAGGAAAGAGTGACGATCTCTGCTGAATGGGAGAAGGAATGGGTGAGATATTCAGCATGAGGTCGGGTGGTGCCGACCACATCAGACTCCCCCATGCTTCAAAGCCTGCGTGCACCAACAGAAGCTCCACTGTGGGCAGCTGGAGCTCCTTGACCTCCCTGGGGAACACAAGAACTAGGGTAGATTATCCCACCTGATGGGCAGGGGAGTTGATATATTTATCCAACAGTCCCCTTCGGTCATGGGTTAAAGGATGCTTCTGGGGGCTGCTAGTTCTCCAGCCCCTCTGGCTTACAGAGCCTGCAGATGGAGTGGGTTCCAGTGGCCAAACGAGGCCTCCGAAGCAGGTGCTGGCGGCTAGGAGTATGGAAAGTGTAAAAACGGTAAGGCCGGGGGAAACCAGCAGAACATCAACATTATCTGCTCCACTAACTCCACAGACCTGCTAGCACATGAAAGCCCTGCTAATCTCACAACTAGAAGGGGCCTGGGAGAGGATTTCACTGGACTCTCCTAAATCCTAAGAAATGCTTTCTACAGCTGTCATCCAATTCCCACCTGAACACTCCAAGTGATGGAGGGCAGTTGCCCATGCCAGGGCCAGATAGTTCTAGCTTGCATTCTACCCATCACTTTGTAAATATGCATGTGTCATTCAATAGGGCTTTCAGTCCCTGTTTATTAAGCATACATGGGGTTATGGGTACAGTGTGAAGGACAGGGATTCCCTGAGGACAACGCCGCCGCAGCTCTCAGGGCTGCGTATGAAGGGGAGGGACAAAGGACTGGAGGTTTTATTCTTGTATAGCATTTTCATATGGTCTCTCACGGCACAAAACGCACACACTACAGAACAGGGTGCAAGTCTCTTTCCACGGGTAGGGAGGATGAGGCAGTCAGGGCAGGTTTTAGAGAGCAGGAAAGAGTGACGATCTCTGCTGAATGGGAGAAGGAATGGGTGAGATATTCAGCATGAGGTCGGGTGGTGCCGACCACATCAGACTCCCCCATGCTTCAAAGCCTGCGTGCACCAACAGAAACTTCCACGCCTACGTGATGAGTGCTCTACTAGTATTTTAAACCAGAGACATACTTAGGATGGAATGAAGATAAATTACTTATTCTCTACTTTTAAAAGCATGAGAGTTTTAGAGGAGAATATCAGTATTTCTTTTTTCTTCTTTCCAGTTTTCCACTCTTTTGTCAATGTCTTAGCCATGGGGCTGCCATTGAACTCATCCTACAATATAATTTTCACCTTCCTCTGCAGATATTTTAAGAGGTATTAGGTCAAGCACAGAAATTACCATCCATTGTACCATATGCAAATAGATTCTATAAAAATAGTTTAAGTCAGCCGCCATTGGTCTGGCAGGCTGTCACTAAACAGTGCCGATCACTGTACATTAGTGCACGCAGTCCCCTTGTGGGTGTGGAGAGAAGTTCACAGGTTGCTCATAATATTAGCAACCTTCAAAACAAGGCAAATCTAGCCAAATATACGTGCAACTGCAGTTCATATTTGCATATATGTATATATGTAAATGTGTGTTGTTTGCATATATAGGGATGTGTATTCGTTTATACTGGATCTTGAAAAGTCAATAGAAAGAATTGGGATGCTGCTTCACAAAATTAGAACTTAATATTGGACAGTTTTGTATCACTGTTGAGCAAAAACAAGAAAAAGATGCCAAGATCCCTTCATGTAGAAAAGTCACAGAGTGGCTGCCATGGGCCAAATACAGCCCGTGCAGATTTAAAACTCACTCAGATGAGGGTAAATGTTGTGTTGAGACAAGCAAAATACATGCACGGGCTGTATAAATGGATAATAACAGTACCTTGCCATTCTGATACGTGGAGGATTAAATAATTAATGTGATAAGTAAATGTTACCTATTCTTACTTTCTTACTCATATCTTCTTATTATTCTTATTATATGTAGATTCAGATTTCCACATACATGTATACAGAAATACATATTTTATGTGCAAGTAGACATAATATGTAGGGACTCAGTATTGCTGGAGTTCTCTCAGCTGAAATATTAATGACACAGCTTGAAGTGATAGACTTTTATCTTTCCCAGGGAAGAACATGTAGAAAAAGAAGGGAAAGAAAAAGGGAAGGGGGGAAAACAGAATGAAGGACACAAAAAAATGGTTCCCTTAAGAGAACAGTAGTAAAAGTAAGCCAGAGTGTCCACTTAATGATCATCACAAACAACAGATCTGCTTCACAACCTAGGAGAACCGAGAACTGGATCGATCATTCCCAAATAGGAGAATTGCTAGATCAACACAAAACAGTCTAAGTTTATAACCACGAATTTAGCCCAAAGAACCAGAGGTTTCCCAGGAGTCCAAGAAAGGTGTCCACTACAGTTATGTTCAAACTGAGTTTCTGCTTTCTGCTTGGTGTTTTAACCATGCTATAGCGGAAATTTCTGCTGCCCTTCTTTTTTTTTTTTTTTTTGAGGTACTAGGGATGGAACCCAGGGGTATTCTACCTCCAACCTACACCCCCAGCCCTATTTTTTATTCTTTATTTTGAAACAGGGTCTCACTAAGTTGCAGAGGGCCTCACTAAGTAGCTGAGGCTGGCCACGAACCCAGATCCTCCAGTCTCAGCCTCCCAAGTACTGGGATTACAAGCGTGTGCCACCACACCCGGCTCTCTCCTGCCCTTCTTTAAGTGGCTTAATCCTCCATCTCCAAAGTCAACTGAGGCTGTACACAATATATGTAACTGTAAAGACCAATCACGAAGGGCAGGATGTCAGGCGCAGAGGAGGCACGTACTCAGAGCTGTGATGAGGAAGGCTGAGGGACTCCCGGAGGCAGGCCCCCAAGAAACTGGACAAGGACTCATTTGACATTTCAGAAATATTCAGGTCTTATTATGTTTCAGGCATCAGGCTACACATAGGGAAAAATCATAAACAAAAAGGAGACACAACCCCTGCCCCGGAAGCCGACGGTCTAGAGAAGAAGACAGACCCATTCCGTAGCTTTGGTTCATGTTCAGGAGGAAAAGCACACAGGGTTTGAGACTACAACAGGGAATCTGGCCTCATCTTAGAGATCAGAGAAGGCACTCCTGGGAAAGGGAAGTCTACACGATGACAAGGAGTTCACCAGGCAAAGGTGAGTGGGGGGTAAAGTTTCAGGTTCTATCTGCACCCGGTTCATGGCGGTGGCATCAAGAATATTCAAGCACCTGCAAAAATAATGCAGCACAGTTGATCTAAAATGAAACATAAAGAGGGAACAAATGGAAATAATAGAACCAAATATAAGAGATCTGAGGCAATCACATGCCCCAGGGTAGCTGCAGCTTGCAGCCCACAAAGAAAGGAGAGACTGAGATTGGGACAAAAGAAATAAAGGAAAAAATGATGCCCGGGAATATTCCAAAATGGATGAAAGACTCCAACCCACAGATTCTAAATGTTCATTAAGTCCCCAGAATTATAAATAGATCGACAAATTTGGGTACAACCATACAGTGGAGTTCTAGTCAGAAAAAAAAAAACAACTTATGATCTATACAGTAACATATAAGAATCTCAAAGGCATTAGGAGAAATGAAAGAAGCTAGTCACAAAAAGGGTGTCTTCCTGCCATTCGTGTTGCCATTCTGAAAAAGGCAACACTGTAGTGATAGAAATTAGCTCCGTGGTCACTGAGATGCGGGTGGGTAGGAAACTGACTAGAAAGGGGTAGTAGAGAATTTCCTAGAGTGTGGGACTAACAAATATCATTAATAACATGATAAAAAAACAGGCTATCAAACAATATCAGAAGATTTTGCGATATTCACGACAGAAAAGTCTAGAAGAAAACACTTATAATCCAACCATCAAGACTCAGTCACTGCTTCATTTTATCTGTTTTTAATTTTGTCATTTGTACTTTTCTTCAACTGCCAAGTTTTCTACAATGAAAATGTTAATTATTATAGTTAGGGAAAAGATTTTGAAAACCATTAATGTTATCCATACAGATTCTTAAACATAGTAAGCTATTTCCTAGTAACTTTGTAATTTATTATCTAACTTTAAATGTTCTCCTTAGTGTTTTGTTTTGTTTTGTTTCTGGTACTGGGAATTAAACCCAAGGGCATTCTACCTCCAAGCTACACTCCCAGACCTATTTTATTCTTTGTTTTGAAACAGGGTCTCCCTAAGTTGCAGAGGGCCTCACTAAGTAGCTGAGGCTTGCGGTAAACCTGCAATCCTCGTGTCTCAGCCTCCCAAGTACTGGGATTACAAGCGTGCGCCACCACGCCAGGCTTCCTTAGTGTTTTTCTTTCACTGTCTTAAAAATTCTATACAAGGTGAGCATCTCTAATCCCCAAATTCAAAATCTGAAATGCTCCAAAATCTGAAACTTTCTGAGCACTGACATGATGTCACAGGTGGAAAATTATTACTGGACAGTCACAAGGAAGATGCACCAAAAATCCTGTGAAAAATTGCCTACAGGCTATGTGTATAAGGTGTATATGAAACATAAATGAGTTTCATGTTTCTATTTGTTTCCCATCCTTAAGAAAGCTCATTCTGCATATGCAAAACCCCAAAATAAAAATTTTAAAAATCCCAAATCTAAAACACTTCTGGTCCCAAGCATTTTGGATAAGGTAGACTCACCTGTATTATTAATCCTATTCACCCATACACACAAATACACCCAAACACACGAAACTATATTTCATATTTGAAAATCTCTATGACCATAGGAATCGCTAGCTGTAGATTTGCAGAACTTTCTGCTAAATTATTCACTTAACCCCCCTCCTCCCCAAATAAAGTGAATTTCCAACGTGCGGTTTGCACGGTTGACTTGTGTCTAGCTATAAGGCTTCCCAGGTGAAGGTGGGAAGGCAAATGGCAGGGGTGCAGGCAGGGGTCAGGGCTGCCTCCCTACGTGAGCCCCTCCCTCCCTGCCTCCAAGCTGCACAATCACAGCAATTGACGCTGCAGCCTCCTGCCCGGCCAGGCAGCATGGTGACCCGGGCTCCACAGGGCCACATCTGAAGGATTCACTGCGGGGAAAAGGACCCTCTTGAGTGTTACTCACAACAGTCAGCTGTTGATTTATGAACATGCACATTCACACACACCTTGTCTCACCCTTTTAATCATATGAATTTGCTACATCTCAGCGAAGAATGAGAAAAAAAAAGGACTAAAACCACTAATTATTCATGAATAGGTCAAACTGCCTAGCTCCACATCTGCTAAATCTGGATGGATGAAGTTTGTAAGCCACTAACACCTCATTTTCCCCTATTTTATAATGAATTTTTAATTACACAAGCAATAAGTGATTTCATTCTCCTCTAAAATATTAGGACATTTACCCCAAAGCACCTCTTGACTACCTTCCTCAGACTTCATCCTCCTGAACCTCCCCCATGGATAATTTGGGGTTTGGGGAGTTAGGCTTCCAATTTTTTAAAACATATTTTTAAATATATATGCCTATAAGTGACACAGAAAATACAGCTTCCCGGCAGAGATTTTCTTTTTTTCTTCCTCTCTTTCTCTGTTCCTCTCTTTCTCCTTTCTTTTCTTACATAAATGGTTTCATATTTCAATATTATTCTGCAGACTACTCCTTTTTGTTCTTTTATGAGCTTTATCCTGGCTGATTCAACTAGGTCTCCTTTATTTATTTGCACTGCTGGGCATAGTTCCATCATATAAATACAGCTCATCTTATTTATTTATTTCTCTGTTAATAGACATTCAGATTGTGTCAATGTTTCACTATCACAAGCAATGTCACCATGCATACAATCGTATTTGATCACCCATGCCCTTATGTTCCCGTCATCCAGGCATGCCCAGGACCTTGGCCACCACACAGAAATGTCAGGAGGCTTGAAAACCACATCACGCGGTTCCTGAACCTCAGGGGCAGGGGTCTTGCGGCCGGGCACTAGGTCCTCCAGTCCCCAGGGTGGGATGAACAGGCCACTAGGAGAAACAGGGCCATTACCACTCTACCCTCAACTGGCTCAAACCGACTTGGGCTCATTTTCAAATTCAGATGCAAAATTTCACTATTTTCCCTAAAAGCTAAAAACCCACCTAAAAGCAGGTTTGGTATTCAACACTTGGTCCCTGACTGAGGAGGCCCAAGGTGCTCAGGCCAGAGGAGGGCGAGTTTCCCAGCTCACCACCCCTCAAGGGGCTGCGAGGGATGGGCAAAAGCGCTCAGGGAGTTTTTGCTGGAGATAAGAGCGATTTTTCACAAAGGAATCGGGCAGGAGGTCAAGTCTAACACGGTTTCTTTCACACTTGCTACCTTGCACTACGGGAATACAATCTAGGCCCTGTTCCCCGGCCCCCTGGCCATTTCAGAGCCATGAAGTCATCCCAGCTGCGACCGCCTTGGCCGCCAAGCCTGGGACAAGCTGGCCGGCATCCCATCCCCTGCCGGCCGGAAATGTCCTCTCGCCGGAACACAGACGCTGCCAGGGGAAAATGTGGGGAGAGAGGGGAGAGAGACAGACAGAGAGAGACCGAGAGAGAGAGAGAGAGAGAGAGAGAGAGAGAGAGACATAGAGACAGAGGGGGGGAAAGAGAGACAGA
>PVJS01046563.1:0-15773 GCA_004027185.1 Glis glis
CAGGGGCATTCTACCTCCGAGCTACACCCCAGCCCGATTTTTTATTCTTTATTTTGAAACAGGGTCTCACTAAGTAGCTGAGGCTAGCCGCGAACCCAGATCCTCCAGTCTCAGCCTCCAAAGTACTGGGATTACAAGCATGCACCACCAGGCCCAGCTTAAGAAAATCTTAAAAATAATATAGTCTAATTGTGTCTCACTTAAATAAATAATAAAATTGAGATGCCACTCGCTCAGTGTCCTACAGAGGAAAGAGCATCAGGTCTCCCAATTCAGAGCCCAGGCTCAACCATCATCCCCCACAGTCTTCAGCAGAACATGGGAAAATATGAATAAGCATCTGAAATGTACTGGGTTGTTATAGAATCCTTTATAACTGATAACACACTCCTATTAATCTGTGATTTCATCCTTTTTAAAGACCTCAGTATAGCAGAAAGACCTCAGTATAGCAGTTTTAGCTTTTCTAAGATTTTACTTTCTAATCTGTTAGCATACTTCCTGCCTGCCTCCCTGTCTTAAACAGTATGTGTCACAACACATACGTGTTGACCTGCCCCCAGCCGTTTATTTAGCATATAGACATAACGAGCAAACTAATGAAACAGTTGTAATCGAGAACCTATGAAACATACCGAACAACCTTACCAATTACACTGCACTAAAACGTTTCTATGGTAAGTATTTAAGATCCTTTAATTGACCTTAATATGACTTGGATTTTCCAATTCTCTTGTCATCTTGAGATAAATGAAGATGTTGCTAACCTGATTTACCTAAGACAAATCCCTGAAGATTCAATCTGCCTCAACTAATGGAAACCTAGAGTTCCCTTGTCTCCTACAGTATCTGTGTCATGTTGTCTGTAATTAGAAAACTGAATTCAGCTCTAAAATTTTAAGAATCTATGTCAGACTATTATATTCAACTATGTTAGTACATTGTTTGAGTCTTAAACCTGTGTTCCAGATGAAAGAAACAGGGAAAGTGAATAGTTTCAGGAAAATAAATAAGAATCAGGAAAACTAGATGCCTCTAAATACAAAGTATTTCCCCAAAAGACAGATGAAGATGTGTTATGACTTGGCAAGTAAATATCCCCAGGCAAGAAATGGGACTGGCAGTTAAATAAAAATTTGTCTTTGGTACAAGTTAAAAGAGAGATTAAGCTGGGCGTGGTGGCGCACGCTTATAATCCCAGTACTTTGGGAGGTGGAGACCGGAGGATCCAGGTTCGCGGCCAGCCTCAGCTCGCTCTCTCTCTTTCTCTCTCTCTCTCCCTGTCCCTCTCTCTCTCTCTACTTAGTGAGGCCCTCCGCAACTTCGTGAGACCCGGTTTCAAAATAAAGTACAAAAAATAGGGCCGGGGGTGTAGCACGGAGGTAGAACGCCCCTGGGTTCAATCCCTGGTACCGCAAAAAAAAAAAAAAGATTTAAAAAAAAAAAGGACACTTAGTAATGTTCTTATGTTTCAATCTCATTTCTCCGGCTGCTTTCCAGGGCTCTTGGGGATCTGGAAAGGATCAGTATAGCAGGGAACTGCTTGTATCCTCCATCTTTGCTGCCGCTAGTCGCAAGAGGAAGAAGCCCAAAGAAAAAGCACAACCCAGTAGCTCAGAAGACGAACTGGACAATGTATTTTTTAAGAAGGAAAATGTGGAACAGTGTCATAATGATATTAAAGAAGAGTCCAAAAAAGAAAGTGAGACATTGGGCAGAAAACAGAGGATCATTGTTGCCAAAGAGAACAGTGCAAAGAAAGACCTGAGCGCAACAAAAGAAGAGGAGTCACCGCCACACAGTGCAAAGCACAGCAGGTCGCCGACGCTCGGCTCCCGCTTTTCCATCCTGAAGGAGAGCCCCAGGTCACGTCTGGTGCACAAGGTCTCCCATGTGGAAGAGACGGGGTCTGACTCTGGCACTCTGCTCAGCGCCTCTTCCCAGGCTTCTCTGGCAAGATTTCCCACTAAGAAATCCACCAGTCCAGAGCCTACACACACTGACTTTCTGGCCCATGTCAGCACCATCACCTCGGATTATTCCACGACATCATCTGCTACGTGTTTGACCAGCCTGGACTCCAACCGACTGAGCCCCGAGGTGCAATCCGTGGCCGAGAGCAAGGGAGACGAGGCGGATGATGAGAGGAGTGAGCTGATAAGCGAGGGGCGGCCCGTGGAGACAGACAGCGAGAGCGAGTTCCCCGTTTTCCCCACGGCATTGACTTCCGACAGGCTGTTCCGAGGAAAACTGCAAGAAGTTGCTAAGACGAGCCGGAGAAACTCGGAAGGAAGCGAAGTGAGTTGTACTGATGGAAGTTTGACACCAAGTTTAGACAGCCGGAGACAGCTCTTCATTTCCCACAAACTGATCGAATGTGATACACTATCCAGAAAAAAGTCTGCTAGATTTAAGTCAGACAGTGGAAGTCTAGGCGATGCCAAGAATGAGAAAGAAGCACCCTCAATAACAAAAGTGTTTGATGTCATGAAAAAGGGAAAGTCAACTGGGAGTCTAACACCCACCAGAAGTGAATCCGAAAAGCAGGAACCCACATGGAAAACAAAAATAGCAGATCGGTTAAAACTGCGACCCCGAGCACCTGCGGATGACATGTTTGGAGTAGGAAATCAAAAAACAAACGCTGAGACTGCTAAAAGAAAAAACATCAAGCGTAGACACACACTTGGAGGGCACAGAGATGCTACTGAAATCAGTGTTTTGAATTTTTGGAAAGCGCAGGAACAGGGTGGGGAGAGAGAATCTGAACTTTCAGCTGTGAATCGGTTAAAACCAAAATGCTCAGCCCAAGACCTCTCAATCTCAGACTGGCTGGCCAGGGAACGCTTACGCACGAGCACGTCTGACCTTAGCAGAGCAGAGCCCAGAGACTCCCGGCCGGAGAATCCTCATGTGTCGGAGACATCCGTGGCCGACGCAGCTTTGTCTTGTCAGTCTGACGCCGGCAGCTCCTCTAGCACCTTGGCTGCCGCTCACCAGCCTCTTCTTTCCATACCACCACAGACACCTGACCAAATCAACGGAGAAAGCTTCCAGAACATGAGCCAAAACGCTAGTTCTGCAGCTAATACCCATCCTCACAAACTGTCTGAAACCCCAGGCAACAAAGCACAGTTCCATCCCTGTCTTTAAACCGGGGTATGTACCCTCTAGCAAATGACAAGCTACTGTTCCACGTTCCGGTAACTCTGTAAATATTCTCTTGTACCAGAATTGCTATTATGCAGCCTTCGCCTGGGCTGGTTTCATCATTTTGCACTGTGAAATAGCTTTACAGTGCATTTCTGCAGCCAGAAGAATACACGCATATTTAAAAATATATTGATAGTTGTATACAAATGAGCAAGGTATTTGTTGCAACTTCCATAGTCTATACCCCAAATTCCTGAAGAAAATCGCTGGCATTATTATGCAGCAAACTTGTTCTTTTGGTTTCACCACTAACAAAAGTGCCTCATCATAAAAACACATTTGATTTTTAGGGTGCCATATTGTTAAAATTAGATAACTTACATTGAATAAATGAAAGCATTTTAATGGCAACAAATTTCATTACATTTACCAGTTTTAACACAGGTGGATACAGAACTTCCATTCCTTAGTCATTCCAGGTGGATCTGAGTTTTATATTCAAACTTTTAATACAGTTTTTGAGTTTTGTGTGACTTGAATTTTTAATCTTTCTGTAAAATACGTAACTTAAATGAACATATTATATGTGTATCTTTTCTTCAGATACCAGATTTGATATAAATGTTGTAACATAGGTGTGTAGATAGTGGATCCTGGATGGAACTGGCTTCTTTATTGAGAAGAATATAATTCTGCATGAGGACTTAATGATCCAAACCTGTGTCATGCCTGTGTGCATACCCAATTAAACACTGGAAATAAAAATTGTTTTGGTGAACTTTGCATGGCTTGAAACTTATTGTTTTTAAATGCTATTGATTTATATGACTAATTGGTCCTAACTTAAAAAAAGTCCTGCTGCTTTTATATACTCCATCTCTCTCTTTTTTTTTTTTTTTTTTTTTTGCTGTGGCTAGGCAGAGATCTTTTATAAATGCTTACATTAGCCTAACCTCACTCCTGTACACAGATTAATATTTAACTTTTCTAGCTAAAGTAATGTACATCGTTTACTTTTTCTTGAAGGATAGGAAATGGAAAGAACATGAGTTTGGGAGTCATTCCAACTCTATTCTTTCTAGGTATGTAAACTTGAACTATTTAACTTCTCTGGATGTGATTCCTCATATAGTGAATAATACTACCTTCCTCTAGGGTAGGGTGTTAGTCAGCTTTTCTTTGCTATGACCAAACTACCTGACAAAAACAGAGAAGTTTTATTTTGGCTCACAGTTTTAGAGGCTCAGTCCATGGTTGGCCAGCTCAAAGGCAGAACATCATGGCAGAAGGGCATGGCAGAGGAACGCCGCTCAGCTTATGACAAACAGTAAACAGAGAATAGGGGCCAGGGACAAACACCATCCTGAAGATCACTCCCCCAGTGACCAGCTTCTTCCAGCTCATCCTGTCCCAGTAAATCCATTTAAATTGTGAATCCATCAAATGGGTCGATCCAGTCATTTCACCCTCTGAACACTCTGCATTGCCTGACACAAGCTTTCGAGACACATCCAGATCCAGGCCATAACAAGCAGTTCTCAGATTTAAATGAGATTCTGTGCCAAATATAAAGTCTGTCACATCTAGTTGCAAAATAGATTAACGCTATTCTTAGAAATAACAAGTAGATCAACTCTCAGAATGTTAAGGCTGAGAAGGACCTTGAAAACCATTGAATCCAGAGAGTCTCAACTCTGTCAGACCCAATACTCTTTTTGTAAAAAATATTTTGAAATTCCCCTTTTCAAGCTGGGAGTGGTGGCACACACCTGTAATCCCAGTACTTGGGAGGCTGAAACAGGAGGATCACAGGATCGAGGACAGCCTCAGCAAGTAGTGAGATGTCTCATCAACCTAGCAAGACCCTGTTTCAAAATAAAAATAAAATAGGGCTGGGGTGTAGCTTGGAGGTAGAACGCCCCTGGGTTCAATCCTCAGTACCACAAAAAAAAAAAATCCCTTTTCATGCAGCACATTATACAATATAGACTAATTCCCTTATTATGAAAAAGGAAAGTGATTTATAATTCAGCATGCAAATGTGTGAGCACTACTATGTTCCAGAAATATTAAGTAGTCAGATATTTGCATTGAATATGTAAAACCACTAACAACTGCAAATGGAGGCGGTACCATCAACAGTTTTGCCTTTGGTGATGTGATTTTCTTGAACAGGACATGACTATTAGTAAAGGTCTGAAGAAAATAAAACACATGTTTCGCTTGGTTTACATGCATGGCAGATACATTATTAGAAAAGTCAGTGAATTATTAAAGCCATCAAAAATTATTTTATTTATACTTTTCTGTGTGTGATCCTGGGGATTGAACCCAGGGCATTCTACCTCTGAGCTACACCCCCAGCCCTATTTTATTTTTTATTTTGAACCAAAGTCTCATTAAGTTGTGATCCTCTTGTCTCAGCCTCCTAAGTACTAGGATTACAGGCGTGCACAACCATCCCCAGCTTTATACATTTAAAGAGTTAGGTTCAAGGCTCATTTATATTTAATTGATTCTGATGATATGTGCATTTTCTTCTTTCTTTGGATTTAGTTGACTGTTTTTTTAACTTCCTGAGATGATTGCTTAGATCATCAATTTTCCAGTCCCTTTTTGTTTTCTAATATCTATATTTTACAGCTGTAGGCTGTATTTTCATTATTCATTTAAAAACATTTTCTAGTTTTGGTTCTGATGTTTTTTTCTTGAACCTGTGAATCACTTGGATGTATAATGCTTAATTTCCAAACATTTGAAGGCTTTCTAGTTATATTAATGACTAGTATAATTCTACATTATCACTGAAAATACTCTGATAGTTTTTAAATACTTGAAATTAGTTGAGATGAGATGGGGCGCATTCAGGGTGGTGTGGCCATAGCATCTATTTGACCAGAACACAGTAAATGTGGGGAATGTCCCACATCTGCATGGAAAGGGTGCATGTCTGTCATCATTGAGGGCTTTGTTGGGTTGATTAGGTCAAACTCACTAATCATGTTTTTTGTTATCTCCTTACTGATTTTTACCTGATTTTTATCCGTTCCTGAGAGATAATAGTCTTACAATTACAGATTTATATATCTCTCCTTTTGTGTCTATCATTTTTTTCTTTATATATTATGAAGTTAGGTTACTAAGGGAACATAACTGTTTTATCTTCATGGTGGATTAACCTTCTAATCATTATGGAACATCCCTCTTTATCTTTACCAAAGGTCCTTGCATTGCAGTTATTGTATGTGATATTAACATAGCCAGTGTGTTAACATCTTTTTCATCATCTTAACTTTTTCATCCTTCTGTGCTTTTATTCTTCAGGGCTTATCTCTTGTAGCAGCTTGTAGATTTTTCAAGTGTTGTCTCATAATAATGTCTTAATTGAAATATACAAACCAATTACATTTAATGTAATTACTAATGTGTTTGGATTTACATCTACATCTTATAGTTTGTTTTCTCTTGCCTCTTTGGGATCAAATATTTTTATTAGTAATCCCTCCCACATATCCCATAGTTGACTTCTTACTCTTCTCCCACATTCAAGAATCAGCAAATCCTCCCCCCAAAGAAAAACAGGCTGAGATCTCTTTAGTTAGCTGCTCTTCCATCTGGATTTCGTCTGAAGTCCTGGCTGCCTTGACAACTCTCTGGTTATTTTCTGTGTTTTATTCAGCAATTCTAAGTGTTCTTTCTGTAGGAGTGTTTATCTACCAAGAGCAATTCCATTGTACAGGTTGGATGTCCTTAACCCAAAAGTCCCAAATCCAGAGAGCTCTGAAACCCCAAGCTTTGTGAGCACTGCCATGACACTCAAAAGTTTCTCAATTTTGGAACATTTTGGATTAAGGATACTCAACCAGGAAAGTCTGCAGATATTCTAAATCTGAAACACTTCTGGTTCTAAGCATTTTAGATAAGGGGTACTCAACCAGAGATTGGAAATAGGTATGCCCTACACCCAAATCATTATAAATGGTTTTTATTAGTATACAAGAACATCTAACAGGAATTTAAGAATGTGTGGGATATGATGTGGCACTTATGTGGGAATTTTAGCACTTTTGTCACAAAAAAGCCTCCCGGATGACATTCTATTTAACAGTAGAGGAATGTGTACTGCTACAATTAAGTATTAAAAGTATTCTCAGTAAGTCTTATAATAATGGATTCTCTAAAGCACTCGGCCAGAAGATTGTTGGCTCCTTTTTTCTTAGATAATCTGATTTCACATGAATAGTTGGGCAATTCACTGTTATTCAAACTGACACCCTCAGTCCATTTTAATTATTCTGGTCTCACTTCGGTAACACTGATGTTTAGAATGGCTTCACCCCACAGATTCTATTTCATTTTTGTTTTTATAGTAGTCCCCCTTATTGGCAGGGGAGACACATCCCAAGACCCCCAGTGGATACCTGAAAACATGGATAATACCCAACCCTCTGCATACAGTCATATGCTGCATAATGACATTTGGGTCGGCCATACATTAACAGTGGGCCCTTCCGATTCTAATGGAGCTGGAAAAGTCCATTGCCTGGTGACATCATAGCCATCTTAAGACTACAGTGCCTCACTCAGGTGTCTGTGGTGATGCTCATGTAAACAAACCTGTACTGTGAGTCATTGCACAGTATGACACACGGGGTTACATATGGAACAAGATACTTGATAATAAATGACTGCGTTACTGATTTATATATTGAATTTATATATTTCTATCATTAAAGTACTCTCCTACTTATAAAAGATATTTACTGTAAAATACTGTGCTCACATTGACCCCATCTCTTTAGCATCAAGAGGCCACAGCATAGCCAGGCAAGTTGGTGCACAAGTGTAATCCCAGCTATTCAGGAGGCTGAGGTAGGAAGATGGAAAATTTGAGGCCAGCTCTTGGGCAACTTAGAGACTCTCTCAAAATAAAAAGGGCTGAGGATGTAGCAGTGGTAGAATGCCCTTGGGTGCAATCCTGAGTACCACAAAGAAAAAAAAAAGGACACAAAAGTAGGTGATTGATCATCATTATCACCTAAGTTTGTGTAAGTACGATCTACGATGTTCTGCTTGATGGAATCACATAACACATTTCTCAAAATGTATCCCTGTACTTAAGCAACACACTATTGCCCTATTTTTTTCTATACGTACTTAGGATAAAGTTCAAATTAGGCATAGTGAGAGATTAACAATTAAGTGATAATAAAATAGAACAGTTAGAATGGTATACTATAATAAAGATTGTATGAATGTTGTGTCTTGCTCAACTGCCAAGGGGCAGGTAGTGTGTGCAGCTTGGATGCGCCAGACAAAGGCTTGATTCATGTCCTGGTGGGATGGAGAAGGGGTGGCACAAGATCTCATGGAGTTCAGAACAGCAATTTAAAACTTGTGAACTGTCTCTGGAACTTTTCGTTACTATTTTTTTTTTTTTTTGTACTCCACATTTATTTATTTTTTTGCAGTACCGGGGATTGAACCCAGGGGCATTCTACCTCTGCACTACAAAACCGGCCCCATTTTTTATACTTTATTTTGAAACTGGGTCTCACGAAGTCGCGGAGGGCCTCACTAAGGAGGGAGGGAGGGAGGGAGGGAGGGAGAGAGAGAGAGAAAGAGAGAGAGAGAGACAGACAGACAGACAGAGACAGGGAGAGAGAGAGCAAGAGAGAGCTGAGGCTGGCCGCGAACCCGGATCCTCCGGTCTCCGCCTCCCAAAGTACTGGGATTACAAGCGTGCGCCACCACGACCGGCTTGTACTCCACATTTAAAGGCAGAAAACATAATATTGTCTCTTCAGGAAGCATTTTATTGTTGCTCCAAGTTTAAGAATTTTCACTGATGACAGAAAACCAACTCTTTCAGACAACCGCCCGCATAGCTCTGCTTAGCTTTTGAATCTTGGTTTTTGCAGACATATCGACATATTTCTCTCCAATACGGACAATCATCCCACCCATAATTGCAGGATCAGTCTTGACCTCCAGTTTCAGTACCTGCCCTTGGCTTAGGAAGCTCTTCAGGACTGTCTGTAACTCAGAGAGAGCAGCAGGATCTAAAGGAGAGGCAGTGGTCACAGTGCAAGGAACCTCTCCGCGGTGTACACTCATGATGGTAGAGAAGGCAGAAATGACTGCTGGAGCACTGTTCACGCGGCCATTTTCAACAAGCAAGTTCATCAGGTTGGACGTGAGGGGGGAAAACCTCTCTTTCGCGGTGATGTCATTTATGTTCTTCATTTTAATGGAACGTTTAATGTAGGGATTCAGGATAGAAGTAGTCACTTTGGGGTCCTTCAGGAGTTGTGCTATTCTCAGCAGCTCCTTCTCCACTTGATCCAGCTTATTCTGTTTAGACGCGGCTGAATAGAGCGCAGTGGCATAGCGACCTTCAACACCGTACACCTGGACACCGTACACCTGGACAGGCGACCTGCCCACAGATGTACTGAAGCATCGCACCTGCCAGGAGAGCCTGGAGGCTGCTGGGGCGGCCATCTTCTCCCGGGCGGCTGTTTTTCGTTACTATTTTTACCATGGTTGACTTCGGGTAACAGCACATCAGGAGGGGACTCTGGTGCTTTTCAATCAAAACGCTCTGGGGAAGCCACATTTCTACTTTCTTTTGTAATACTTGCATCAGATCTGTTTTTAACAAAATAAATACTTGTGATAGATTTTCAAACCACTTTGTTTCCCTTTCCAGGCAAATTCCCCCTCTTCATCATGGACAGCCCTATCATGAATATGTCTCTCTAGTCCACATTTCACTTTTATAACATAGCCATAATGATTAGTGTTATGTTTTAACTTCTGTAAATCACGGTAAAGCTGTAGCTTTCCTCACTCAATGTTGAGATCTGCCCTTATTGGTACATATAGATGTATTTACTATCTCATTTTCTTGGGGATGGTCTTGGCCACTGATTGCTTTGTACCTCCTTGTGCACACACACACAACAGTGGCTTATGTAAGGTAGGTGGATTGTAAGGTATGCACATTTTCAACTTCACTAGGTTTCACCAAACTACTCTTTTAAGACACCAATGTAGCATCCACTGTGTACTGCTGAGGGTTCTCACCTCTGCTTCCTGAGACACTCGGCATTGCCAGGGATTTAGGTTTTTGCTTCATGTTTAAAACAAAAGTTAGTGGGTGTGAGATGATCCTTCGCTGTTTTGCATTTCCTATATTATTAAGCAAAACCATTTCTCAGGTGTTTATTGGTCTTCCTTGTCTTTCCTTAAGTCAATTGTGTTAACTTTTCATCATTTTCCTGTTTGTTTTTGTCTCAGATTTTTAGATAATCTGGATACTATTCCTGATTTCAAATGCTTTCTTTCAATCTAGGTTTTTTTGTCTTCCTCCATCTTCAAGGTATTTCTTTGCATAGTTGAAAATTTGTTTTATTAACCAGATTTATCAGCTGTTATGTGTATTTTAAACCCAATTACAAATACTTCCATATCTCACTGTTTGTGGGATTGTAAATTAGTACAACCACTATGGAGATCAGTATGAGGTTCCTCAAAAGACTAGGCATGGGACTACCATATGACCCAGCTATACCACTCCTCAGTATCTTTCCAGAATTAAAATCAGAATATCACAGTGATACATGCATACCCATGTTTATAGGAGCACAATTCACAATAGCCAAATTATGGAACCTAGAGAAATGTCTGTCAACAGATAAATGGATAAAGAAAATGTGGTATATACACACAATGGAAAATGTGGTATATATACACAATATACACAGTAGGAAAATGGATGGAACTAGAGAACATTATGCTAAGTCAGTCTCAGAAAGCCAAGGGTCATATGCTCTCTCATATGTGGAAAAAAGAGGAAGTAGGAAAGAAAAGGAACTTCAGATAAATAAGGGAAGAAACTAGTAGAGTGGTGGGAGGAGATTGGGGAGAGAGGCTTAAGGAAGGAGTTCAAATAATGTTATGTCCATACATAATGTTACGTCCATTTATGAGGGTATCACTGCCAATCCCCCAACATGAAGGAGGGGCAAGGTGGGATGCAGAGGGAGATACAACAATGCTGTGTCCATGTATGAATGCTCCACTGTGAGTCTCACTATGAGGTATGTTTACAATGTACCAATAGAAGTATAAAAAGAAAAAATACTTTTATACCCCACAGGCATACATTATATTTGTTTTCTAGTAGACTTGAAGTACAGTTTTCACAGGTCTGAAGTTTATTTTGTGAATGATATAAGGTAGAGTGATAGCATCCCCCTCGTGACTGCTCATTGATACACCCTTTGTTAAAAAATTTCAGACCCATGAATTCTTGTGAAAGAAAAAACAAAGTCCCTCCTTGACACTTAGCAAGATGAAGAAGTTACACAAGGGCAACTGTTTCGTGTAACAGAACAGAGCTGGTTGTAATGCCTGCATCTCAGCTGGCTGCTTGGAGGGACATAGAGGGGAGAGTCAGTAGGGGAAGAACGTCTGTCACATGGGCCTCCTTCTGGGACCCCTGCTAGGAGAGCTAGATGGCAGCTTGAACTGCATCTCAGGAGACAATAAAAAGGAATACAAGGCAGGAAAAAGCTTAGTCTTGTTCAGCCTGGGAGAGGATTGAGACGTTGTAGGATGTGCTCAAACTTTCCTGGCATAAAGCAGCTACAAAAGGGAATTACTGAAAACTGGAGGTAGAGACATTTGCCAGGTGAGTTGACCACAGGGTTCTGAAGATGCTGCTTACAGACAGAATAAAAAAAAAAAAAAAGATGTCCTGAAATCTGGACTTTCTGAGAAATAGAATGATGACTTCTGAGAGTCTACCAACAGAATGAAGCAAAAAAGCCCCCAGGGGGCCCACGTGTTACAATGTCTGAATTTCACGTAGATTTAACCACATAGATTTTAAGGTATGGATTTATCTTATAAGTAATACTACCACATCTTGGTTTGGGTTGGTTGGTTGGTTAGTTGGTGGTGGTGTTTTTGTTTTGTTTCTTGGTATTACAGATTGAACCTAGAATTCCAATTCTACCTCTGAGTTAAACCCCCAGTCCTTTTTATTTTGAAAAATAAAAGTAGCTGAGGCTGGTCTTGAACCTGCAATCCTCCTGTCTCAGCCTCCCAAGTACTGGGATTACAGGCACATGCCACCATGCCTGACACATCTCACTTCTTGACTGCACTGTGTAAATATAGATATTTCTTTGGGTAATGTTGCCATGAAATTCAGTTTTATAGTGGATTTTAAAATATATAAATTAGAGTCAATAGTCATTGGAGTCGATCTATATTTTCTGCAGAATAGCTCAACAAACATTTGAAGATCATGTCTAGCAACCTTATCTTTTTTTTTTTTTTTTTTTTTTTTTACTCAGGGCATTCTACCTCTGCTACACTCCCAGCCCTTTTTTTAATTTTTTACTTTGAAATAGAGTCTGGCTAGGTTGCTAAGAGTCTCACTAAGTTGCTGAGGCTGGTCTCAAACCTGTGATCACCTTGTCTCAGCCTCCCAAGTACTGGGATAACAGACCCTGCTAAACCTTATCTTTCCCTTTGAAAGGATTCCAACAGCTTAATGTGAAAGAAAGGAGAAGCTTTAGGTGGTGAATTTTTATCTCCATAGGAGATGAAGAATTCTAACCAATTCTAGATGCTTAAAAGTGAACTAAATTGGCTTGAAACTGTAGGCTGACCCACCCCACTGGCAGCTCAGATCTCCCACCTGGAAAGTGTTGAGGCTCAATGGCATCTGCTGTCCTGAATTGCCCCTGATTATGATTCCATTCAGTTTCTGGTTATTGAACTGAAAGAAAAGAGAAAGCAGGCTGGGCACTGGTGCCCTATAGCCTCAGTACTTGAGAGGCTGAGTCAGGGAGGATTACAGATTCAGGGCCAGCCTCAGCAATTCAGCGAGACCCTCAGCCACTCAGCAAGACCCTGTTTCAAAATAAATAAAAAGGGCTGAGAGTGTAGCTCAGAATTAGAATGCTCCTAGGTTTCATCCCCATTACAAAAAAAAAAAAAAAAACCCTAGAAAGGGAATTTTGGAAATGAAATTTGTTTGGACTCCTGTGGTTTCAGTTTTTGCCTTGGTAACGTAGCATTTTAGAATTTACGTAATTCAGAAATATCTACCCCTTTATGATATGCTAAGACCGCAAAAGTAGGTGGGAACATCAGATTAGTATTATCTGAATAAAGTCTACTCATTGAGGATTTAAGTGCGATATGTCACTTAGAAATAAGGTTTCCAGCCGGGCGTGGTGGCGCACGCTCGTAATCCCAGTACTTTGGGAGGCTGAAGACTGGAGGATCCGGGTTCGCAGCCAGCCTCAGCTCGCTCTCTCTCTCTCTCTCTCTCTCTCTCTCTACTTAGTGAGGCCCTCCGCAACTTCATGAGACCCGGTTTCAAAATAAATATAAAAAAAATAGGGCCGGGGGTGTGGCGCGGAGGTAGAACACCCCTGGGTTCAATCCCCAGTACCGCAAAAAAAAAAAAAAAGGTTTTCCCCTGACCGTGGTGGCACACGCTTGTAATCCCAGTACTTGGGAGACTGAGACCGGAGAATCCGGGTTCGCGGCCAGCCTCAGCTACTTAGTGAGGCCCTCCGCAACTTAGTGAAACCCTGTTTCAAAATAAAGAATAAAAAATAGGGCTGGGGGTGTAGCTCGGAGGTAGAATGCCCCTGGATTCTCTCCCCAGTTCTGGAAAAAAAAAAGAGAAGGTTTTCCTAAAACAAGAGAATTTCCTGGGTGAAGTGTATCAGTGTTAGAAATAACTTTTTACGGCATCTAAAGAAACAGCACATGTTTGAAAATTGCTTGGCAAGGTGATTTTACTTTTGTGTAAAAAGATACTCTCAGATGTGTGAGAGAGCACACCTCACAAAGAACCCAGTGGGTCTCATATCCCTAACTCAAGGCTCCTCCTGCCCTGAACTCCTATTGGCAGGAGTTAACAGCTTCACATTCTTCCTGGTCAGCTACAGGGGAAGATGGGGGAGGGTCGACACCTGTAATCTCTTAAGAGATGTTAATTTGGGGAAGGAATGTAAGTCCCTACCAGGCTACAAAATGGCCTTCTAAGTGAAACTACCTCTTTTGACAGAAAAGATATAATTATATTCTCACATTTCCCCCTCTTTTATTAAGTATTATTACTTTTTTTTTAACTCTATTAGCATACGGTGACTTTCATCCTCAAAGATATTTAACAAGAGACTATTTTGACTATTTTGGTAAGCCATAGAGGATTGTTCAGTTAGAACTGTCTCTGTCCCTGGACTAGGGCCTTAACACAGAGGATTATACCACATCCTACTAGGATAATTTTTTTTTTTTTTTTTTTTTGCGGTACTGGGGATTGAACCCAGGGGCGTTCTACCTCCGCGCTACACCCCTGGCCCTATTTTTTTATACTTTATTTTGAAACCGGGTTTCATGAAGTTGCAGAGGGCCTCACTAGGTAGGTAGGTAGGTAGAGAGAGAGAGAGAGAGAGAGCTGAGGCTGGCCGCGAACCCAGATCCTCCGGTCTCCACCTCCCAAAGTACTGGGATTACAAGTGTGCGCCACCATGCCCGGCTAGGATAATTTTTCTAACTATTCTTTTTTTGTGTGTGTGGTACCGGGGATTGAACCCAGGGGTGTTTTACCTCCGAGCTACACCCCTGGCCCTATTTTTTATACTTTATTTTGAAACCGGGTCTCACAAAGTTGCAGAGGGCCTCACTAAGTAGCTGAGGCTGACCTTGAACCCGGATCCTCTGGTCTCTGCCTCCCATGTACTGGGATTACAAACGTGCGCCACCACGCCCGGCTAACTTTTCTAAATATTATGAGAAGTATTATGATCGGAGTCATTATTTTTCCTTGTTTTCCAAACCATTGTTGTTAGGATGGGGAAAGGATCACTTATCCTTGAACTTTCTGCCAGCTCAGCTGCTAATGTAGACAAACGTTTAGCTATTTCCTGCATGACATCTAAGGTGTGGTTGACAATCTTCTGTTGATTGTAACATATATTGTTTACCCAATCTATCTTTTTATTAATGGTGGACCACCAAAACAACATTGGTGTAAACCATATAGCTACCTGGTTTTTAGCCTCAAATTCATTGGGACCACCCATCAAAGTCTTGATTGAATCTTTATATATGCGAGGGTTTAATGACCCACTAGAGGGTGCCTCGCTTTGGGTTTGAAGTGCCAGGCTGAAAGTGTGGGAATATAATTGTATCTTTTCTGTCAAAGGAGGTAGTTTCACTTACGCAGCCATTTTGTAACCTGGTAGGGACTTACATTCCTTCCCCAAATTAACATCCCTTAAGAGATTACAGGTGTCGACCCTCCCCCATCTTCCCCTGTAGCTGACCAGGAAGAATGTGAAGCTGGAACTTCGACCAATAGGAGTTCAGAGGAGGAGCCTTGCGTTAGGGATATAATGGGTTCTTTGTGAAGCGTGCTCTCTCATATCTGGGAGCACCCTTTTTTGCAAAAAAGTAAAATCGCCTTGCCAAGCAATTTTCAAACACGTGCCATTTCTTTATATGCTGTGAAAAGTTATTTCTTTTTTTTTTTTTTTTTTTTTTTTTTTTTTTTTTTTTTTTTTTTTTTTTTTTTTTTTTTT
>PVJS01046564.1:0-15772 GCA_004027185.1 Glis glis
TTGAGAGAGAGAGAGCTGAGGCTGGCCGCGAACCCGGATCCTCTGGTCTCCGCCTCCCAAAGTACTGGGATTACAAGCGTGCGCCACCACGCCCGGCTTGGAAGCAAGTTCTTTCTGGAGTTTGCAAGCAATGTAATTGAGAGCCCAGGTTTAAGGAAGGAGACAAATTTTACCATTTCCAGAGGTAATGTGAATTTAAAAGGGGAAGTTAGACAAAACGAATATGTTAACTTTTAAAAGATAATCTCTAATGGAAAGAGAAATTTAGGGACTGAAGATTTTCCCAATGTCTCTCAAATGGTACTGCATTGGCAAGTGAAGATGGTGTCTTTTACAAGACACCTACCATGTTGACTCTAGTTCCTGAGTTGGTTTCGTTTCTCTAGGCAGTAAACAGATGAGGAGGTCATTGAACTATGAGGACATTTGCTAGAGTAGTCTCAGATTTTTAGTGAGCAGTTATAGATGTGCAGTTTATAGAGAATAAATAGATCACCTAAGTTTGATGCCATCATTTTAGAGACGAGGAAACCGAGTTCCAAAAGCAGATTGTAGCTTCTTCAAAATCACAGAGTAAGATTGTGATATTGCTAGAGCTCCAGCTCAGGTCTTCTTAACTTGCAAGTCCTCACCTCCATCTCCATGGTCTGTGGTTTGTTGGGTTCTGTGCAAGTTCTGCTGACGGACCCCAGGAGCAGCTGCAGAGCCGAGCTGGGACACAGCCTGAGAGTTCATGAGAGAAGTCTAAGCACGGTATCGTGAGATGCACTTCGCACATGTTATTTCCTTTGGTCCTCAGTGAGCGAATCATTCTCACTCTGAAGGTGAAACTCGATTGAGTTTCATTCATTTTACATTTGTTGGATAACTATTATACACCACTTCCAATGCCAGGATGGAAGACAGAAAGTTGAATAGACACCTTCCTTGTCTTCAGGGAATCTACAATTTATTTCAGGAGGCAACAGCAAATAGTTACAATATAATGGGGTATTTGATTAAGGTGTTAGCAGAGCACCAGGCAACACAGAGGACACTGGATTTTTTTTTTTTTATGGTGGGATCAGACAATTCTTCAAGGAGGTGGCATTTGATCTGGAAAGTGAATAAAGGAGACCTTAGCAATAAGAGCATTCATGTACAGGAGACACTATATGCAAATGTTTACAGGTGTTTAAAAAAAAGTCCAGGAAGTGTTTTGGGAAAGGTGAGTACCTTCATGAGGTTGGAGTATAGCATTGTTCTGTTTGTAAAGAGGCAGGAAGAAGCCGGGCGTAGTGGCACATGCTTGTAATCCCAGTACTTGGGAGACTGAGACAGGAGGATCTGGGTTCGCAGCCAGCCTCAGCTACTTAGTGAGGCCCTCTGCAACTTAGTGAGACCCTGTTTCAAAATAAAGAATAAAATATAGGGCTGGGGGTGTAGCTTAGAGGTAGAGTGCCCCTGGGTTCAATCCCTGGTACCGCCAAAAAAAAAAAAAAGAGGCAGAAAGAGAGTTGGGAAAGGAGTGGGGACCTAGGTGATTGAGGACTATGTACATTTATAAGCAGTGTTAGTGTAAACTGCTTTTTTGGAATAAAATATATCAACATGGAAGCTAGCTACAAGTGTTTAGTGGTTTTTGAAGGTGGGCTGAAAGAAAGTATGAGAACTTCAACCTGGACGATGGAAATGGATGTGGGCGAAAGTGGCACATTCTAGTGCTACTGCTGTGGCCACCTTGACAGGACTGGCTCCTCTGAATACGGAAAGGAAGCATGAGACAGGAGGCGAGGATGACTCAGGTTTCTAGCCCAGAAGGCTGGTATCTTGCTACTTTAGCAAAGACAGAAAGCACAGAGGCCAAGCAGTGCTGGAGGAAGATAGTAAATTTAATTTATGTCAGATTCAAGGTGCCAGGGCAATACAAAATTGGCAATACTGATATGAAGCTTAATTTTTTTTTTAAAAAAGTGTTTCTTTGCTTAAATAAGAAATCTAACCAGGTCAAAAGTTTTAGCTTACATTCAGGATTGCAGGTAAAAAAGGAAGTACTTATAATTTTCAGAAAGCAGAAATGTTAGCCGGGTGTGGTGGTGCACGCTTGTATTCCCAGTACTTGGGAGGCAGAGACAGGAGGATAGCAGGTTCATGGCCTACCTCAACAACTTAGTGAGGCCCTCTGCAATTTAGTGAGACCCGGTTTCAAAATAAAAATAAAATACGGCTGGGAGTGTATCTCAGAGGTAGAATGCCTCTGTGTTCAATCCCCAGTACCACAAGAAAAAAAAAAAGAAAGCAGAAATGTTATTTTAAATATTATCCCAGACAAAAATAATTTTGCTAATAACAAGTCAGAACTACAGATTTTCCTAAGATTAAATGTTACTTTCAAGTGGCAGAATAACAACCTTTAAAGTCTAGGAATGACTCCACTGTGGGAAAGAACATTTGGAAGGCCAGTTTTATCATGCAGATATTATCTGCTTTTCTGCAGCTGCAGAGGATATTTCCTTTTTACTTTGCTAGGATGTCTTTCACCCACTTTAGAAAGTCTTAGCTTTAAGGTTAAGCACAGAAATTTCACAGTTAGAAACCAGAATAAAGAAGACAGGCCTGAATGTCTTAAAACTTAAATGCAGGAAGATTTGAATAGGGCAGAATCAGGTAATTATTAACAACTGAGTTTCTAGAGCACATATTCTTTCTTTTTTTGTGGTACTGAGGATTGAACCCAGGAGCATTCTACCTCCAAGCTACACCCCCAGCCCTATTTTTTATTCTTTATTTTGAAACAGGGTCTCACTAAGTTGCAGAGGGCCTCACTAAGTAGCTGAGGCTGGCTGTGAACCTGCGATCCTCCTGTCTCAGCCTCCCAGGTACTGGGATTACAAGCGTGCACCACCACACCCGGCTCGGGAGCACGTATTCTGCCTCTACAGGTGGCGGTTGGGCCCAGAGGTCTGTGAATGATGCATGTATGATAATAAGGGTCATAGATGTGGATGAGTTCCTTCTAGGGTGATAACCCTTGGGGGCACCAGTGTCCCTGCTCTGGGTGTCACATTGGGTCTCACTGAACCAAAGGCCACCATAGACCAAGGTCTTCTGGCCCCAAATCTAGAGGGCCTTTGCTGCACTGGGGCTTAAAGTCCCCCGGTGATACAGCCACCATTCTTTCTTATCATTTAAATCATGATGATGATGATGTTTTGATTTCTAGGAGTTCTGCTTCTTGACAGAGTGGCATTCCAATGCCAATTCTATCAAACTCTTCCCTAAACATTTCTTTTGAATGCTTACCATGTACCATCCATGCACCTTGATAAGCCTCTCTCAACAATTCCGAGAGACATGTACAATCATCCTTCTTGTTTTATAAAAGAGGAAGTTGAGGTGTGGTGGGGCTGAGGGTCTTGCCCATGGGAACTTGGTTCCACGTGGTGGAACCAGGACTTAAACCCACAGGGTCTGGGTCTGAGTCCAGAGCTCCCGACACAAGGTCCTGGAAATACTGTTCTCCTCTGTCTCCAGCTCTATGGCTGTGGCCTTGGCACGAGTTTAAGATATAGGGGTGAAATAACTTCCTCGCCATGGTATAGGGTCTGTATGTGTCTGTATTATAACCAGTGGAGAGAGAACTAGTTTTTGTTTATTCCTCCCCTCTTTCACTCTTTCCTTGCAACCCCCCACCCTTCCTCCAGTTGACTGGTTGATGGCATGATGACTTCAGATTAATGATGGAAAAGAGCTTAAAGTAAAATTGCGGGGGTCAGTTTCCGTTAAAATACAGATGTGCCTTGCTTTAATATTGGCTGAAATATGACCTTTAGAAAGCAAGCACTATAAGGCAAGTATGGATATGGGACAGTATTGTTTTTCTTTGAAACGTATCTGATCACTAGGTGCTTTTGGATTTACATTCAGCAGGATTTACGTTTATTAACTTTGTAAGCCACAGCACTAGGTACGATGTGGGGCAGGAAAGAATAGGAATCCATCCTCTGATGTCCTTGACCTTGTCATCTAGTGGAGAAGACAGACTTCACATGTTAGTTGCAAACCATGTCAGGATGGGAATTATAAACACGAAGCTGGAGGCTGACCTGGAGGATAAGGACACTGGAAGAATGGGTAGGAACTATAAAGAAGAAAGACAGAAGGGGGATGATGTGGGCAGGGGTAGCAGGTAGGAACGTGTCTGGGACTGTTAGGAATCCTAGTTGTCCAGGACAGATGGAGCACTCGGCTCAGGCCAGACTACTGAGATGTTAGTTGCCAATGCCAATTGAGGGAATGCCACTTCCTGCAGGCTTAGCTCACTGAAACCAGTTTGCTGATTTTATCAAATTATTACCTTACCTAATACTGTTTAAGAAATATTCACTTTGAATATATTCAATGATTATAAATATATTCTTTTGAACAGCCTGATTAATAATGAAAGTATATTTGTCATATGCATGCATATATATTTATATTGCATATACAACATAATTTTTTTAAAAAACTACGAATTGCTTATACCATGTACAGTAATCCAACTCTTTCTCTATCTCATCATTTCCCTGCCTTTTTGTTTTAATATTTGTTCCCTTTTTGATAACTCTTGTGCCATTTCCTTGTCCAGATCACTGGCCATTTGCGATATCTTCGTCTTCTCCTTTTCCTTCTCTTTCTTCTTTTTGTGGTCCTGGGGATTGAACCCAGGGGCATTCTACCTCTGAGCTACATTCCCAACCATTTTTTATTTTTTGTTTTGTGATACTGGGGATTGAGCCCAGGGACATTCTACCTCCAAGCTGCACCCTCAGCCCTATTTTATTTTTATTTTGAAACAGGGTCTCGCTAGGTTGATGAGAGTCTCACTACTTGCTGAGACTGTCCTCAAACCTGCAATCCTCCTGTCTCAGCCTCCCAAGTACTGGGATTACAAGCATGGGCCACCACGCCCAGCTTATTTTTTGTTTTGAAATAGGGTCTCATTAGATTGCTGAGAGTCTCCCTATGTTGCTGAGGCTGTCCTCAAATCTGCGATCCTCCTGTCCCAGTCTCCCAAGTACTGGGATTACAGGTATGTGCCACCATGCCCGGCTGCAATATCTTCTTAATCATCTTCCTTGTTTCTTTCTTCTGTCCCCTTCAATCTATCTTGAACACATCTGCCATAATGATCTTAAAGCACAATTGTGTCACTCCTTACCTTAAAAACAAACACACAAATAAAAATCAAAACCCCAAACAAACAACGGTTTATTCCCCAGAGAGTAAAATCTATAAATTCCTAAACTTGGCCCTCACATCCTCTTCAGATACATCTATAAGCTACCCCTTCCATAACACCTATCTCTTTGTCTCAGACACTACTTATCTGCCAAATGGAAGTCTTATCTATAATGACCTGCATTTACTCTAATTTCTCAGCATAGCTAACTCAGATGCACTTTCCCTCTCTCCACTTGGAATGAACCTCTCTCCTAAGCAGGGTGCTTCTCCGGAGGCCAGCTGTCACTAATTTTTGTCCTAACATTTGTGCTCCTGTCTTTTCTTCCAATCTAGTCTGCATTTTCCTTGAAGACATGAATCCCGTAGCATTTATCCTAGTGCTTTATGACAAGTAAGAATTCAATGACTGCTTATTAAATCGAGTTCTTTCAGCAGAAACATTCGAGAAGCAGCAGGCCATGCACCCCTCAAGAGCTCCAAATGGGACCCCTCATAGAAAGGGGGAAATGGCAGCCTGGCCCTCCTCTAGGCTGTGGAGTATCTCTGATCCAACTCTGTTCCAAATGACCTTGGTTGCTGCTCTGTTGGCCACTGTTCTGGGTGAGTAGTGAGAAACACTTCCAGATGGACAACAGACAATCAAGATCATCCACACTTAGCTCACTTGGATTAAATAAGAGATGACTAAGCTTCTAGTAGACATCCAGTTTCAGCCACGAAATGTTTATTTGGCCAGCTGGAACTTAGGGGAAATTTGCTTTACACAGGAAAGGGGCAGTTTTCTAGATATATTCCTCTAGAATTTCTTCTCTAGGAATTTCCAAAGCAATCTGTCTCCCAAACATGACTTGAAATGAATTTATACTATCTCTCAGTCTAACTGAACCATTTCACTGCCTGTGGGTTTATCCAGAACAGAAAGGTGACTTGTGTACTTCTACTTCTTCTTAAAGTGTCCAGTCCTGTTTTTTTTATTTTTATAAGGAAAGCAGGATTAAGATTTTTATGTTTCAAGGTTCTTGCATAAAACATTTTTATATTTCATGCTTCTTCCTCCACATCATTCAAAATCTAAAGATGCAAAAATTAGAAACAAAATAAAACAAATGTTATTCATACACATCTCCCAGCCACCCAGTTTCCTTTCCCTCAGGCAAATGAAATGATGTAATGTTATTTTTAATGAAATAATACATTTCTGTTGAGGCAAACTTGTAGGGATTTCTGGCTTTGTATAGATGTATCTGAGTCAGCAGAGATGGAGATCTGATAGGCTCATGAAATTTGTGTCTGTCATGATTTATAGATAAATTATTTTTTTTATTATTATTTTTTGTGGTACCGGGGATTGAACCCAGGGGCGTTCTACCTCTGCGCTACACCCCCGGCCCTATTTTTTTTATATACTTTGAAACCGGGTCTCACAAAGTTGCGGAGGGCCTTACCAGGTAGAGAGAGAGAGACAGGGAGAGAGAGAGAGGAGAGAGAGAGAGCTGAGGCTGGCCACGAACCTGGATCCTACGGTCTCTGCCTCCCAAAGTACTGGGATTACAAGCGTGCGCCACCACGCCTGGCTTTATAGATAAATTATTTGATACATAGTAGAGATGGGATAAAATTTATGCCTCTTATCATTATCATTTATTGACAAACATATATTACAGATCATTCTTTGGGTTCATTGAACAGAGAGGATAGTAGGAGTTACAATTTTTCTTGATTTGAGAAAAGAATGGTCCTTGCTTTATAATCAAACTACTGAAACATCAAGATGTCGTGTCCCAGGATATAACATTTGGTACTCCTTCTCATTTTGGTGTCCAGGTACATGTGGTCCCCCACCCATTTTACAATTTGCTTCTCCAATAAATGAGTTGCGCCAGACACAATTCAGAACTGGAGCTGTCCTGAGATATACCTGTCGCCCTGGCTATAGTAGGACGAGTTCAAGTCATACTGTTACCTGTAAAGATAATGGCCAATGGGAATATAGTGTCTTCTGTATCAGTAAGTACCAACATTTCTTCTTCTTCTTTTGCATTTTCCAGTTTTGGATAATTGTCTCAGGATCTAAGCTTCCTGTAGCTTTAGTCACTAAGAAACCATTCAGTTTGTCAACTACTGATTTTTTAAAGTATTTTTCTTTTTCTTTTTTTATACTTTTATTGGTGTATTACAGTCTCACATCATAATGTAGTTCATAGTGATAGTGACATACATGCATACAGTACTTGGTGGGCTTTCCCCTGGGCTCCCTCCCCATTCCCTTCCTTCCCCATACAGGGTATTGAGATTGACATTAGTATTCTCACCTATGTACATAATATCAATGGAAATTATTTCTTCATTGATCCTCTATCTCCCCCTCTTCCCCTGGACCACCTCCCTGGCTCCACTGGAGTTTCTCCTCCATTATCTAAAGTCCCTGTGGTGTCCGGATTACTCCTTAGCTTCCAAATATGAGAGAAAACCTATGACCCTTCACTTTTTGTGACTGGCTAATCTCACTTAACACTAAAAAAAAAAAAAAAACAAATAACCCAATCAAGAAATGGGCAATTGAACTAAATAGACACTTCCCAAAAGAGGAGATACAAATGACCAATAAATACATGAAAAAATGTTCAACATCATTAGCAATCAGGGAGATGCAAATCAAAACTATACTGATATTCCATCCAACCCAAATCATAATGGCAATTATCAAGAAGTCAAACAATAAATGCTGGTGAGGATGTGGGGAAATAGGAACTCTTCTACACTGTTGGTGGGATTGCAAATTAGTACAGCTGCTATGGAGATCAGTGTGGATATTCCTCAGAAAAATGGGAATGGATCCACATACAATCCAACTATACCACTCCTGGGTATCTTTCCAAAGGGACTGAAATCAGAATATTATAGTAATACATGCATATCCATGTTTATAGCAGCACAATTCACAATAGCCAAATTATGGAACCAACCTAGGTGTCCCTCAACAGATGAATGGATTACTAAATTATGGGATATATACACACAATGGAATTCTACTAAGCAATAAAGAACAAAATAATTTTATTTGCAGGAAAATGGATGGACCGGAGAACATTATGTTAAGTGAGATTAGCCAGTCAACTACAGATTTCAATGTACGCATGTGTGCCACTTTTTGAAAAACAGAACAAAACAAAATAAAGCAGAAAAATTAGAAGTTAGCTAGTTGCATTGAAAAAGTGTATTCTATATGAAGTAATTCACCAACTCTCCTTTCAAGACATGAACCACAAATTTCATTTTGATATGATGAAAACCAGAACTACTTTTAAAAAATTATAAATGTTAAGTGGCTAGAAGCTCATAGTGGAGTGCACTTTTAATTCCAGTACTTGGGAGGCTGAGACAGGAGTATCTCATGTTCCAGGCCAGCCTGGGTAACTTAGCAAGATAGTCTCAAAATAAAAAATAAAGCCGGGCGTGGTGGCGCACGCTCGTAATCCCAGTACTTTGGGAGGCGGAGACCGGAGGATCTGGGTTTGCGGCCAGCCTCAGCTCTCTCTCCCTCTCTACTTAGTGAGGCCCTCTGCAACTTCGTGAGACCCAGTTTCAAAATAAAGTATAAAAAAAATAGGGCTGGGGGCATAGCACGGAGGTAGAACGCCCCTGCGTTCAATCCCCGGTACCGCAAAAATAAATAAATAAATAAATAAATAAATAAATAAAAATAAATAAAAATAAAAAATAAGAAAATATGGGAGTGCAGCTCAGTGATAGAATGCTCCTGGGTTCAATCCCCAATATCAATAAAAAAGGAAGAAGTTAAGTGTCAAAGTAATCTCACCCAAAATATCTGTTGGGTTTACATAGCTGATTCACCATCAGGTGGCAATACATTGTGTGATATTTTCCAATAGTCAGAGATTACAAGCTATACCTTCTCTTTTGTTCCTTTCTTGTGACCAAAGGCACATACATGGTTTTCCTCCAAAATAAAAATTCAGTGTGCCAGGATCAGAAACAAGTGAGAACCTGTTACTGGGTGTTTAGGGTAGATAGCGAAGTTGTCCTTGTTTTAGGGTATAGTGCCTCAGATTAGGACACTGGTGGGGAACAGAATTACAGTGAGACAGCACTTAAAGCAACGGGCTTATTGCAAAAGGAAAGTACACTTCTGAGAGGGAGGTGTACATATGGGTAAGAGACTGACTGCCCCCATAGGGTCGGGCTTTGTTAGTATCCTGGATGGGAACTCAGAGTAGGGCGAAACCTCGGTAGGACAGGTAGTCATGCCTTTTTGGCCCATTCCTTGCACAGTTGCTGCTCTTTTGAGGGATGTCGTGTGCATGAGCAATGTGAGAACTGAGGGCTTGCCCTTTCTGGGATAGCAACATGAGTGGCAGGTCCTAGAACCACCAATTGACCCTGGGGCAGCTGGTGGGCACAGGTGCTACCTTGAGAAGAGGATGCGTGCCCATTCAACTTTCTTTAGTCACTAAGAAGCCAGCTAGTTTGTCAACTATGGATTTCAATGTATATAACTGTGCCACTTTTGAAAAACAGAACAAGGGGAGGATGGTGGGCACCTTTGGTGGTTTTGAGTAGCCCACCCACTTTCCCGGATGGAGTGTTTCCATAGCCCCACCTGCAAGGGGAGGGTATATTTATGTTCTTAAAGGTTTGTCTTCTTACTAGGTGGTGTAGGCATGTGAGGATACTGAGTCCTCAGGGTCAGTTGCTAATCAGGGGGCATTTACAGCTCCCTGGTGTCTAGCTAACTACCCTAATAAACATGAACATCTGTGTCTGTCTGGAAGTAGAGATGGGACTTTTTCAGTCTGCTGATGCCATATCTGTGTGTGCTTGGAATCACTAATCATCATTTCAATTTTTCTCTCAGAGAAACGATGCAGTAATCCAGGAGATTTATCTAACGGGAAAGTGAAAATAAACACAGATTTATCTTTTGGATCAGAAATAGAATTCAGCTGTTCAGAAGGGTGAGTGTGAGGTAATCTAGATTATAATTCTTTTACATTAATTTTCAAAATAGTTAATGCTATGGTTTGGTGCCACCATGGTGGGTTCTTTTCCTCAGCCCATTTAGAAATAATGAGCTGGGAAACTCAGACTCATAGTTAGGGTAGGATTTATTATAAGCAGACAGAGAGAGAGAGTGAGGAAGGAGGGGGAAAGAGGGAGCGTCACGCCAAAGAAGGGGATGTGGCAGAGTGTCCCAGCAGATCACTGCCCTCCCCTGAAATGCCTAATCTTAAATAGGGTCTTCTGCCATTTATCTAGTCTTTCCCAGGCCTGAATGTACAGACACACAGACCTTGGCCCACCTTCTTATCTCTATTGCCGCCCACCAAATGCAGGTGTCAGCTTATTTTGAATAGTCTGCTTTGTATGTCTGCTTTGTTAGCGTTTACATGAGAGGATGTATGTTGTTTCTTTAGCTCCTTGTTTTAATCCTTTATCTTTACCAGGACAGCCAGCCTGGCTTGAAATCATCGAGCTAAGTTTCAAAGTTTGTAACATTTTTCTGAAGACTCAGTGTCTGCTGGCAGCCGGGCTTGTCTCCGTTGTTATGGTACCAGCCTTCACAGCTACAGTTTTGCTTTTTGCTTTTTCAACAGACCCAGTATTTACAGAGAAAGGGGAGGGGGAAAATATATAGCTGCCTAAGTGTGGTGTAAGGGCTTCAACTTTTTCTGCACTTTAACTAATAGTCAATACTGGGACAGTTAATGTGTTCATATATTTCAAAATTTAAAGTGGTGTGAAAAGGCATACATTAAGAATTCTCACCCGGCGTGGTGGTGCAAACCTGTAATCCCAGTACTTGGGAGGCTGAGACAGGAGGATCGCAGGTTGAAGGCCAGCCTCAGCAATTTAGTAAGGCTCTCAGCAACTTAGCGAGACCTTGTTTCAAAATAAAAAATAAAATAGGGCTGGGGGTGTAGCTCAGAGGCCCTGGGTTCAATCCCAAGTACCACAATAAATAAATAAATAAATAAATAAATAAATATTCCCACTTTCATACTATATCCCTATACTCCACTCTTTCCCATCCTCAAGCAAGGATTTACTTTTACTGGTTTCTTTCTGGTGTTTCTTTATACAAATACAAGCTAAGAAATTATATTCTCATTTTTTCCTTTTCCAATAACAAACTTAGTTTCGAATCTCCCTTAGGTTTTTCACTGATTGGTGTATAGTGGAGATATTTCTTGGTTGTGTATAGAGAGGTTCCTCATTAATTACCTTTTACAACTGTATAGAATTTTATTGTGTAGACATGTCAAGACTTAACTCCTTTGATGGATCCTTGGGTGTTTCCAGACTTCTGCTATTCTGAAAAATGCTCTGATGTTATACATAGGTTAATTTGTACAATGTAGTTAAGCAACACCATTGTGCAAAAACCATCTATTTCCCCCCCAACAGTCGGGATTAATCACCCCACTCATCAGAATAGGCACTGGGGTGCCTATTCATTCACTTGCATGAGGGGCCAGAGTTGATAGGTCTCAAATTCAACTTTAATTTGTATTTGTATTCTTTCCTCTCCTCCTACTACTTCTATCTTCTCTACCAGCAAGTTTATGTCATTGGTATTGTCTTAGTACTTATGTTGCATTTAACATTAGTGTTAAATATACATATATGTCTACAGGTTGATTTTATTCTCAATTCTTGCAGAAGAAGCAACGAGAGAATGTGTTTTGAATGCTCCCTGCCAATTTTTGTTTTATTCTTGTTTTTAGCTAAAGTTGCCCTTGTAGTCTCTTGGTTGGCTATAGTTGAGCCTGTAATGTTTTCCTAAAAAACAAAACAAAATTTAAAAAACCACAATCACCCCCCCACCAAAAAAAGCAAGTAAAAATGTTTCCTAGAGCTCTTTCAGGTTTGACTATATCTGAGGCATTGATTGATACTTAAGAGATAGTGTGGTTGGGTATAAAATACTTTAATTTCTTGAATATCCTGGAGGTACTGCAGCACCGTATTTCACCGGCAGATGATGCTGTGGAGAACTCTGATGCTGACCTCAGTTTATTTCTCTTATACATGACTTGATATTGTGTTTGTCTCTACAAAAATATTACTCTTTAGCTTTAGCTTTGAAATCTAATAATTTTACTCGTAGCTATTTCAATAGAGACCCTTTGGTGTAAGTTTTTTGCTGCTGTGTGATGTGCAACTTTAATATGTAGATCAAAGTATCATTTCAATATCATTGGCCTGAAATAAATTTTAAAATAGCTATTTTGAAGCCAGGAGTGGTGGCACACGCTTGTAATCCCAGTACTTGGGGAGGCTGAGACCGGAGGATCCAGGTTCGAGGCCAGCCTCAGCTACTTAGTAAGGCCCTCCACAACTTAGCGAAATCCTGTTTCAAAATAAAGAATAAAAAAATAGGCTGGGGGTGTAGCTCAGAGGTAGAATGCCCCTGGGTTCAATCCCTGGTAACACCAAAAATAATGAAATAAAATAGCTATTTTGTTCTCCAATAAAGCGTACAATAATTCTCTTTTGCTTTTCATCCATATTTATTATTTTTCTCTAATGTCTTCTTTCTGTTGTTTCATTTTGGTTGATTTTTCATTTGTATTCTGTTTACCCTGTTGTGTATGGCTCCCAAGAGGGAACGTGAGAAGATTTCAGAACTACGGTGATGTTGGAGCACTAAGTCATTCCTATCGAAATAACCAGAAACAACACTTTACACTTGGTTAGAAAAATGACATTTTTAAGCGATGTCAAAGTAAAGAAATGCTTAATTCTATTTATATTTTACTTTATTAAGTGATATTTTTTGTGTGTGTGGTACCGGGGATTGAACCAAGGGGCATTCTAACTCCGCGCTACACCCCCAGCCCTATTTTTTTATACTTTATTTTGAAACCGGGTCTCACGAAGTTGCAGAGGGCCTCACTAGGTAGAGAGAGAGAGAGAGAGAGAGAGAGAGAGAGAGAGAGCTGAGGCTGGCCGCGAACCCGGATCCTCCAGTCTCCGTCTCCTAAAGTACTGGGATTACAAGTGTGCGCCACCACGCCCCCGTTTAAGTGATACATTTTTTATTAAGTTGTTATTCAATAAATTTGAGGGGCTCTTTGATGGCGGAAAGGTAACATTTACCTTAGTGTTCTATTACACTGTAGATATATTCTTTGGTGATGCTACAATGTGAAATCATACTAGCAATGCCTTTTTTTTTCCTGTTATAAGACATAGAGGAAAGTCAAATAGAAGAAAGCTTAAGTCTTGTCAAAAGCCATAAAAATGAGGGTGGTCAGCTGGGTGTGGTGACCCACTCCTGTAATCCCAGTACTTGGGAGGCTGAGACAGGAGGATAACAGGTTTGAGACCAGCCTGAGCAACTTAGCAAGATCCTCAGCAACCTAGCGAGACCCTGTTTTAAAACAACAACAAAATGACTGGGAGTATAGCTTGGAGGTAGAATGCCCCTGGGTTCAATCCCTAGTACCCCCCAAAATGGGAGTGGTGAACAGGGAGTTAATGGTGTGTGAAAGAAAGCCATACATCTGCAAGTTAGAGGGGTTTGCAAACCAGTGATCTTGTGAGTTTGAATGAGTAATCTAGTTTATACAATCAATCAAAGAAAACTGCAAAACACACTCAAATTAGTCTTTTATTGCCCTGCTTGAATGGGTGAGTCCACACCTGACACCTAGTACATACTCATAAAGAATGAAAAGACAAATGACCAAACACACATCTCATTGCAGTAGTGGAATTTTATTAATGGAGTGCTGGCTGGGAAGAGCTAGCCAAGAAAACATTGTTTCTTCACTTCAATATTAAGTAACGATTCTATTGGTCCAGACCCCTTTATCCAACTTAATTTAGGGTAAGAAGGTTTCCATTAAAATCTTCGATCCTATCTTATTCAGGTATATCCTAATTGGCTCAACTACTAGTCGTTGTGAGATCCAAGATAAAGTAGTTGACTGGAGTGACCCTTTCCCAGTATGTCAAAGTAAGTAACGTTCTTTCTGACTTGACTATAAGCTTAAACTACTGTTAAGTTTTCCCTTAAATTGTTAGGGAATAACAATTCTGTGCACTTCCACCGCCTCTTGGACCCTGCATTTGAATTTGCAGGACTTTTAGATTTGTAATGATGCCCTCCTTAATTCTCTCTTTCTCTTCCTCACTCAGTTGTCCAGTGTAATTCCCCTCCAGACATCATCAATGGGAGACACAATGGTGGAGATGAAGACTACACATATGGCTCCTCAGTCACTTACAAATGTGACCCCAACTTCGTACTCATAGGCAATGCCTCCATTTCCTGTACCCTAGAAAACAAAACAGTCGGTGTCTGGAGCCCAAGCCCTCCTACCTGTGAAAGTAAGTCAAAATAATGAATTATGCTTTAGATTGTCACTTTTGTTTAAAAGAAAAAGGAAGGTGAATTTATTGGGGAAAGTGGAACAATTCAAAGATGAGCTAGTGATCACACTGATACAGTCATTTTTTTTTTTTTGGCCAACAGATACTTATTGCGTGCAATATTAGGCGGTAGTTGCAAATAGCACTGATATCTCACTGGTTTGGTAAAGTAAAACATTTCTCCTTATTCATTCAGAGTCGACTGCATGTCCAGGAGACAATCCAGGGCACCTGTAGCCTATATGTTAGCTTAGTAACCAGCTCAGCAGTCCAGGTTGCTTTGATCTTATGGAAATTTATATCAAAATGTGCTTTCAACCTGGGTGTAGTAGTGCACACCTGTAATCTCAGTATCTGGAAGCCCGAGACAGGAGGATTGCAGGTTCAAGGCCAGTCTCAGCTACTTAGTGAGGCCCTCAGCAACTTAGTGAGACTCTGTCTCCAAAGAAAAAATAAAATAGGGCTGGGGGTATAGCTCAAAGGTAGAAGCCCTTGGGCTCAATCCCCAATATCACAAATCAAAACAAAACAACAAAAAAATCCTCAAAATGTGTTTTCACAATCTCTTCAGCAGAGGAAGAGAGAAAGGCAAATGGTACCCTGGCTATTAAGAGCTTTGGCCTGGAAGTGACTACATGTCACTTTGATCTCAGCCTTAGAACTAATGATGAGGAGGCCCTACCTGCTACCCTCAGAGAGGTGAATGGAGTCTTTTGTCGATATTCAGGAAATGGAACTGGAAATGCCTGTTAGCACTTACAGTGTCAACCACGCATGACTATAGGGCAAACAAAATCTAAAAACCAGAAGGTTAACAAGACAAAGCAAGCAACAGGGACAGAAGATGTACTATGGTATTGTTAGTTTGCTAACCTAAGGCATCTTCTTTTGCTATTAAGTGCTCATACAGCATCACTTACTATTCCGACTAGCTACAAGATGCAGTCAAACCAGGGGGATGGGAGAGCAGGACCCTGCAAACGGCTCAGATGTCTGAGTCAGGACTGTTAAGAGATGGACAAGGCAAGAGCCAAGGCTGGAAAAATTAGCAGGGGCCACATTATAAAAGAACTTGTGCCAGGTGTGGTGGTGCACGCTTGTAATCCCAGTACTTTGGGAGGCAGAGACCGGAGGATCCAGGTTCGCGGCCAGCCTCAGCTCTCTCTCT
>PVJS01046565.1:0-15772 GCA_004027185.1 Glis glis
ATAAAAAATAGGGCCGGGGGTGTAGTGCGGAGGTAGAACGCCCCTGGGTTCAATCCCCGGTACCGCAAAAAAAAAAAAAAAGAAATGTTTCATAGTAGGTCTACCTTCTACGGTTTCTTGATTGCAAGTTTAACAAATATTGCTTTATTACCAAGTATGTGAACTGCATTATTTAAAATACTAGGGGAGGATGGGACAGTTTGAGAGGGAAAGGAAAGAAAGATGCATGACATTCAGTTTCTTTCCCCAGAGTGACTTGAATCTGCTTAGTGAACACTGGCATGTGGGTAGCTAGGACAAGTCATGGTGGCGTGTGTGGGGTGTGGGAGGAGTATCCTGGCTGTGATCCCAAATACTTGATGACCACAACTTAGAGATTTCAGTCTGTGTGTGTATGTGTGTGTGTGTGTGTGTGTGTGTGTGTGCGCACACACACACACACACACATACATACATATAGTCTCAGGGAGGAAGTGGAGAATTCTAAGGGCCAATAGATACCACTGTTTTGAGAATCTAAAAAGCCCACCTATTTTATAGATGAGAAACCCAAGGCCTAGAAGCAACTGATTTTTATTCTCAGCTAAGACATGTGTCTACAGTTAATCTTCAAACTCAGGGCGTTCAAGCTAATATCCCTCTCCTACAGCCTCTACATTAGTGGATGGAGCATTTGTTAGAAACTCAAAGGCATTGTGTGGATGACATTGTCAATTATTTATCAGCTCATTTTTTTAACCAATATTATGCAGTTATTCCTCACAACTTTTTGGGTAAATAGGCACAATTCATAGTTTTGGGGTAAATAGGTGAAATTTAGAAGGCACTCTGTTATCCTCATAAGAGCACCTGAATTTTTGATTCTATGATTGTAAGAAAAGTTTGATGAATTAATTGTGGCTACCTTGCCCACTTAATAGCAAAACTATTTTATAAAAAAAATGAAGACTTGACAAAGACAATGTGTATAAAAAACACAAGAAGCATTTTGGGAAATAAAATATATGTAAATATAGACCCTCTACTTAAAATGCTTGTATTTTTAGTGGTGAAACAAACATATATTTATAAAAATCCTTTAAGAAATATACAGTAATCTACAAAGAAGACTTTTTCTAAAAATTCTTTATGAAATATAACATGCACACTCTATTTAATAGTTTCCCAAACTATTCCCCCTGAAACCTTTAAATATATATGTGTATAAATATATATATAAATATATATGTTCTATTAGAATAATTTATCACACTGAATTTTAATACCTGCTCTTTGTTTGCATCTTTGACTATGTTAAAAAAAGCAAGAGAGCTCATTGCCTAGCATGATAAATATCTATATTAGGCACCAAACAATTATTTAGTGTTTGAATATTCATGAATATAAAATCACATGCCTTCTATATATTTTTTTTTACTATATATAAAATTATTTATCTAAGTATACATTATTTGGGCTGAAGATATAGCTCAATGGTACAGCACTTGCCTATAAATGAAAGGCCTTGGGTTCAAGCCCCACCACTACATAATCATAATAGTAATAATAATAAGTATACAATATTATTTAGTATATGTATGTAGTTTATACCTTATATACAAGGTCAAGGTCATTAGGATATGGTGATGCTAATGCTTTGGAAAAATAATTTATCAGTGTGGGTTTTTTTTCCTTTAGCAACTATACAAATGTTTCTCAAATTTAACATAGAAAATTGTGCTATCAAAACTAATGGTGAATACTAGATATTTTGCATATACATGCTCTATGTCTATAAATGCCAATTTATTCCTTCTACAAAGAAATACGTGCTTTATGTAAATTATCTCATTTTTATCTGTTCAACAAGCTTATGAGATAAGAATGGTTGTCACTACCATTTTACAAATGAGAAAACCAGAGCAAGTGAACTGGGGACAGAAAGTTGTTAAATACTGAAATCTCTAGAACTTCTTCTTCCAACCACTATGGTACAGAGCAGAGCTCAGCAACCTATATACCACTCCAGGCCAAATCCAGCAACTTCTTGTGTGTTAATAAAGTTTTATTGGAACAAAACCATATATGTTTGGTTCAGTATTGTCTATGGTTGCTTTAGAGCTATAAACACAGACTTGAATGGTTGTGAGAGAGACTATATGACCTCGCAAGCAAGAAATATTTAGTACCTTGTCTATTACAGGGAAATTGTGTGAATCAATGTGCTATAGTGTATCAAATACATGATTCAATTTGGGGAGTTAAATAAATGATTAATATTTTTCTGTAAGTTTGAAATGTATGTTGTATCTAATAGAGGATATAAAATATAGCTGTGTAGCCCAGTTTTTTCTAATTATACTTCTAGATAGCACATGGATAAAATTCATCAAGATTTGCTATAGTTTATATAATTTTGATAAACAATATATAAGACAGTGTGATAACTGCCCTGTATGCACTCGCGCTAGATATCTAGACACTCTACAATAGGTTCAGGGTATACTGGAAATGTATGCATGTTAGGATTAATATTTCAAATTATATTCTTAAACAGGTTGCAAAATATTTATAGTTTTGAAATCTAATGAAGGTTTGGCAGTATTCTTCTGGGGTAATAACTTCAAAATATATTTGTTTTTAATTATATTTTCTTACAAAGTTGCATTTTAGAAGCTACAGAAATACATACATTGTAAAATTGCTAATAAATTGGAGAGGGGCTGTGCAGCATATTTTTCTTACTAATTTTAAGGAGGAGTTTTTCAACATTATTGTGAATCATAATTATGTCATTATATGTTATAAATATATTACATGTATTTACACTACATAATTAGACCTAATTCTAATTATGTAGATTCATGGTAATCAGCTAAAATTTGCTTTAAAAAACTAAGATAATTCCTCTAACAGATGCTACCTTAATAGAATATTAAGTTTGAGAAAATCTCATGAAAATAAGAAAATTAATAAGTAATGATTAAACCTTAACATGCAAGTAGAATAGCATATCGTATCACCATTTTCCCAAAGCTTCATTAGAAGAAACAGTGTTTGTCTTGAGATACACTTGAAAATTTGGTAAATAGTGTTTTGGAGAAAATACCTCTTCAATTGAAGGAGAAAGCAATCCAATAAAAATACCTCAAAGTTTTAAAGATTTGTTTTGGTTATAACATAAATACTCTCTTTTCAAATCTCTTATATAAAAACCTTTCTAAAAGAAATGTTCTAGTAACAAAGAGGTAAATAAAAACACGATTTCCCACTGGAATCTTGCTCTCTAGATGTTAAGTCTAGCATCATTGCTGTAAATTGCTAGTTGTAGTCTTTGATTGACATGTTTACCCAGATAATGTAACAGTTTTTGTGAAAGAAATCTACTTAGTGTCTGGATGACATGAAACATGTTTCTTGTGGAAGGAAAAGCCCCAAAGTGTTCTTTCAAATAGGAGGTTTTTCTCTCCAGATCTTTAAAGCTGATAACGAATTGTGTAATTTGTTTTACTCCTTCATTTAGCCAACATTAGTAGTTCAGTTGCAACCTGCAACTAAATATACTTTTGAAATCCCTTTGGTAGCTCTGTCCTTGACTGTATTTCAGATTCATCGTCTGCTCGGAGTTTTAGAGAAGCCCATTCTCCACCACAAGGTGTTCCTCCAGGGAACCCATTTGGTTGTCTACGGTATTCTATCCTTGCTACTGGGTTTGAGCCTTGGCTTTTTTTTTTTTTATAGATATCAAACAACATACTACAAATGCTTCAAGTAAAATAAATCATTTCTTATTTCTAATGATTTCCCCACTAAGTGTAAAGTACACATACATATACATACTGGGGATTGAACCCAGGAGCATTCTACCTCGGACCTCTGAACTATACTCCCAGTCTTTTTTATTTTTATTTTGAAACAGGGTCTCACTAAATTGCTGAGGCTGGCCTCAAACCTGTGATCCTGTCTCAGCCTCCCACATACTGGGATTACAGGTGTGTGCCACCATGCCTGGTTTGTTCTTTTTAAAGCTGCCATGGATGTTAACTTAACAAGGGAATGATGAAAACTATTTCCAAAGCACCTTGGATTTGGGCAGGTGATCTTACTTTTTACGTGACCCTGAGCCTTGAACATTTAACGTGCAGGTAGATGGGACACCTCAAGGAAAAACCAAAGTTAGTTTTTTGTTTTCCTAGAAAGCTGCTCAGAGTAGCTAGACACAAGTAGAGAACCAGGCATGGTGGCACATGCTTGTAATCCTAGAACTTGGAAGGCGGAGAAGGAGCATCTCAGGTTCTAGGCCAGCCTCAGCAATTTAGGGAGACTTTCAGCAACATAGTGAGACCCCCTTTCAAAATAAAAAAATAAAAAGAGCCCAAGTCATAGTTCAAAGGTATAATACCCCTGAGTTCAATCCCCAGTACCAAAAATAGATAAATAAAATAAAGCCAGTCTGAATGGTGACCTCTGACCGGCCAGTGAAACTCAGGCTCAGCAGTTCCTCTTGTCCACATCCTGTATAACTAATCAATCTTGAAGTGATAAGCCACGCCTCCTTTAAAGTGGCTAATCATGTTCCTGGGTGAGCTTCTGTGAGCTCTGTCTTCTTGTGTTTTCATCTCCACATGCTAGTGAACCTCCAAGGCTTCTGTCTTCCCTGAGTTAATATCCCTTGGACAATCTGAAGACCACAATTTGCAGATCCTGATTCTTGCATTGGAATGGGTTTTCCTTGCCTTGGGTGAATACGCTAGATTTAGCAACACTGAATTCCCTTTGTCTCAGCCTTTTTTTTTTTTTTTTTTACTTTCACCAGAGAAATGAAATTAAATCAGTCCCGAAACAAAGAAAAGAAATCAACAAGTTTAATGTCAATGGTACCTACCAAAGAACTTCAGCAGTTAAGGATTCAATATGTGCGGCTTCAGTTACTCACTGGTCATCTAAAAGTTCTGTGCGGAGATATAAATGTGGATTGAGGCCTTCCAGATTGGCTTGTCTTGAGTCGAAGTGGTGAGGGAGCCTAGAACTTTGATTTCACAAGAGATTATGTTGATTCTCATTATGTATGCAGCAATGAAGGCAGAGTTAGCAAAACTTTGCTTCCTTATGAATACTGGCTGCTTGCCCAACAAGCCCATTGCTAGTCCTAACCACGTTAGCTAGGGAAGGTTTAAGAAAACAGGGTTGTGTGTAAATAGAAAATCATTTCGTAAATTATTATGATTATTATTATGCACTTAGTATTGATCTAAAGGAGTCTTTAACACTACTTGTTTGTATCTTAATTTTGTGAGTGAGATAATAATATTCAGTGTTTTTTAAGGGGGAACTCCCTCCTGTTGGGGAATATGGGGGCAAAGAAAACAGGGTCTGACAGCAGGGGACAGACTTTATTTAGGAATAAAACCTAGAAGGAGGCATCTGATGGGGAGAAAGCACACGAGAGTCAGAAAGCCCTCCTCCTTACAGGCTGGGGGCTTTTTATGAGGCAAGGAAGGGGGGGGTACAAGAATAGTTGTATATGCCGCTGGTTGGTGTGCTAGTAGCCAGGTCATCTCAGGACAGGGCAATGGTCAAGGGGCATTTTGTTGTTTCTTTGTTCTTGGTCCTCCTCCGGCATGACCTCATGGCCAGGCCTCACAATCAGACTTCACAGTGCCCACACCCCCTAAAGGATCCTTAATGTGTGATGCATATGACTGGTTACTTTCTGTTCAATCATTTTGTGATCACATCATTATCTTATGCATAGCTGTTTTCAACAGTAAAGAAATACAGAGCCGGGCATGGTAGCACATGCCTGTAAACCCCAGTACTGGGGAGGTTGAGACAGGAGGACTGCAGGTTTGAGACAAGCCTTGGCAACATAGTGAGACTCTCCACAACCTATCCAGACCCTGTTTCAAAACAAAAAATAAAAAAGGACTGGGGGTGTCGCTCAGAGGTAGAATGCTCCTGGGTTCAATCCCCAGTACCAAAACAACAAAAACAAGAACAAAAACAAAAACAAAAACAAAAAAAGCACAGAAGTTGACTCATTCTCAATTCCTTACAAAGCATTCATAGAGACTAAATGTTTGTTCTTGGAATTTCAGAAATTAGGATGAATACCAGATAACACAGAATGGAAAGATTTATGCATAGTTTAGAAGAAACTGTACACTCCTGGGAAGTCAAGGCACGTGACTGTTTTTCTGTTTTTAAATAAGAGTGGCCTGTTTCTTTTGGACTGGAAGCCAAAGCACTAGACCACTAACATTTTAATATAAAGGACCATGCTTTTTATTGGGCAGCAAGTCCAAAGAACCTGAAATGATGCCTAGCGAAGAGAATATGCTTAGTTGATATTGAGAAGTGACCTCTGTTTCATTTTCCTCTTTTCTGCATTTATTTACACAACACAAAATCAGCAGGCCGTAGTCTCAACAGGTGCTTCACACAGTCTACAGAGCAAGTCAGTTGAAATGACTAGGGGAGAAGGGGTGACTGTGAATTATGTCCCGTCACTTCCCTTTGTCTTGTCCAAGGAAGACATGGCTAATCCATCACAGCCCGCCTTCCCGCCGGGCCTGGATGCAGCATCAGAATTCTACTCAATACAGGACTTCCATCAGCCACCACCAGTCAGTGGGAGTTGGCAACTCCGTGCACACTATTTGCCATTGTTGGATTAGACTGTATTTCCCTAAAACCTTAAACAGAAGGTAGCGTCTTATCATCTCGAGACTTAACTTGCCTTTTCAAACTACCACTGTGATTATTTTTTACTACCTATTTCATGCACTCAGTTCATCTCATGAATTTCAAATGCTGACCTAGATAGTGTGTTTGTGTGTGTGTATGTGTGTGTGTGTGTGTGTGTGTGTGTGTGTGTACAATGTGTTCAAAGAACATCGTCTCAAACTTCAGAGTCATAATGCAAATTTTAATATTTTGTTCCTACATGTTACAGTGAAATGGAAATTTCCTAGATAATTATTTGAAAGGCATCATTATCAAGAAAACTAAAGAATCCCCCATACTAGTGCACTGATTTTTAATCAGGGGCATTTTTATCCACCGGAGGATAAAAATTCATCAACCTCTGGAGACATTTCTGGTTGTCATAAATGTGAGGGAGAGGGAGGTGACACTGGATAGAGGACAGATATGCTGCCAAATATTCTAACATATCCAGGACACATCCCCACAAGAAAACATATCTACCTCCAAAATTCCAATTCTGTTGAGGTTGAAACACCTTGCTTTATACTAGGAAGATGCCTAATTCCATGCAGATGTTGAAGGAGATAACTTTGCAACTGAAATATTTACGCTATTAATCTGATTTATAAGACAAACTAATAGTCTTTTTGAAAAATTATAATCGTGCTCCTATGTGAGACCTGTCTTGGTCCAGTGTCACAGTTTGAATAAGACATTCCCCCCAAAACAAGCAGGGTCTGTAGGTGCCTGGAGCCTGCAATCGAAGCTCAACCCTATGCCTCTTTTCATCATCGGTGAATGACCAACGTGTGAGCTCTTCAGTGTTTCACATGATATTGAATCTCACACTGAGAAACTGCTCTTGTAACACAAGATGGATTTCAAGGGTTCTTCATATTTTTTAAAGTGTTAAGTTGAGTCTAGCAAGATTTCCCCCCTACAAAAACTTGATTCTGTCTTTCTAATAGACTAGTTGTACGTTATGAAATAGCTCCCTTACCAGATGTGGTTAGTTTTGCTTAAGTGATGCCTGTGAAAAAATTTTCACTTTTATACCTACGCCCTCCCAAAAGAAAAATAAAAAACTGTGCTTTTTGAGGATTAAACCCCCTCCTCCTCCCCCTCCCCAGTGTTAACCAGAGATAGCAAGTGCCTTTTAGACTGAAAGATTCTCAAGACACACTGGCTGAGAACATTTCATATGAACTCAAATATATAAGCCTTAATAAGCCAATTTCCCATTCAGTTTAATCTATTTTCAGCAGATCAAAATAATTAAAAATGCTAACAGTTATGGTAATTTTCAATACACTGTGAGAGAAGCAATTTAGATAGCACCTTCCCAACGAATCTATATTTGTATAAATGCTGATCAAGAATATTTGTTCAATTTTATACAAATCAAACATGAATAATTTCTTCCATATTACTCCTTCCATTGTTGTGCTTTCCCTCTATCTAGTTATCCATTTGCCGTTGGCATGCTGCTCTAGGAAGATTTGATTAAAATCAATAAGTTATTGGGAAGATGGCAATTAGCACTCTTTCACCTATAATAGCATTGTCTGTTAAGCTTCCTTTGTGTTAATCACAATATTTTAGCATGACTCTCCCATCCAGCCATGCAATTTAATGAAATGGGAAGTTTAAAAAGCATCCTTAATTTGGGGCACTGGAAATACAATCCTCTTTTTTTCAGTGTTTTGATAGGAATACCCGGTGTTTCTACAGTGCAACAGAATCCTCATCTCCTTTGAGAATTTCCCCATTTTAAGATCTTGGAAATATCTGCACAGAAGTTTATACTGCAGAAACTCCAAGTTGGTTCAATGGAGCATAAAAAGATGCCAGCCAATATCGATGTATAGATTTGTTTAACTATTTCAAAGTGACTTGATGGTTTGTTTGTAATAAGTAATTGACATGGAGAAGCTCCTCACTTTGCCTGTATGATATCGAGTGGCAAATGCCCAGGCTGGAAACTGAACCTTGACTAATACCTCTGGACAGCAAGTAATGATTGTCAAAGTCATTAATTAGAGGGAGGTCATGGTACCCTTATTTTTACACTGATTAGCATTTGTTTCTTTGTTCTGAAGTCTTCTTGATACATTTTAGTCACTCTTTCCTTAGAAGAAACACACACAGACACACACATGCACACATACACCACAAATGTGCTTGTTATTAAATGATGTATCGCAAGGGCCACTTTCATACCAAATTTTTACATAATGACAATTGCTATGAAAACAGGCACTTAAGCTAGTAAGTGAATAATGTTCATTTTAGACCTCTAACAAAGATCCTAATTCATAAATTGGCTAATAATTCTCTACTTTCTCTACTTAGAGAATTAGCATAAAAAGGCATTAAATGGAAATACTCAGATAATTATTGGAAATTTGGAAACACTTTAATTTTCTAGGACATTGCCCGTTAATTACATAATTCTATAAAACTTGGTGTATCTGTCAGGTATCCTTTTAAAGGTGCAATTCCTAAACTAGGAAATGTAAAGCTTAAGCCAAAGTCATATGGAAATGGTTCATACCCTCGAGGGAGTATTTGTTCAATGAGCCAAAAGAAGTAGTGAGAGAATGAAAATACTAGATTCATTCAGAACAATTCATTTTTGCAGGAAAAGATAAACTATGAAATCAAATTCTCAGATTTTTTTCCCATCAATAATGTTCAAATTCTGTAATTATGACCCATGCCATGGCATTTGTCCTATGGGAATAGCCTAAAATAAAAAAAATGACTTCAGATACAACAAATTACTTCAGATACTCAGCACTCTTAGCTCCTTATGTTTTTTATATAATAATTTTATCCCCACACCAGGAAGATGTCTGGTACTTGGTGTCATTTTTTATGCATCTAATAAGTTTAGATGACTATTTTTAATAATAATGGCTCTCTTATTAGACTCAGAAAAAGTTGGAAGAGTTTTTTTTCTAGCTAACATCTGAAAATTTTACTGCAAACTCTTTTTTACAGAACTCTCATATTATACTAAATGCTACTTAGATTGTCAACATCGCCTAAAAGACAACACACAGATGATTTTAATACAAGTAATGAATTCATCTAACATACTTAAGAATCTGAAACACATAATATCTCTGAGATATATATTATGGAAATATTCTGGCAAGTGGCAAAATCATAAGTCTTTTAATAGATAGCTTACTGTTAATTTACATCTTGAATATATAGTAGTTTTCGGGATGACTTCAAAGGAACATTGAGTTATTAGTGGCAGAGAAAAAGAAGCAGGATGTGCTCTGATGTTCCCCTACCTATCACATGCCGGCTGCTTGCTTTGTTATCCTAGACATTCTGTTCTATTTTTCTAGCATTTGGTTCCCATTTCCTTATCTTATAAGTCAGAAATTTAGAATCATCTAGTTAAACATTTTATCCTTTACAATCTATCACGTATGTTGAAACAGTTGTTCGAAATATAGTTGTCTTTGCAGTGGTTGAGACATAAAAATAATTTAATGTTACCAAAAAAGAGGAAGAGCTGGACATGCACATACCTTGGTGGGTCCTGCAGGACACCAAGTGAAGTTCCAGACAGGAGTAGACACTGAGCAGATGAAGGATGTCTACACAGTGCCCTGGTGCCCAATAGGAAGTAAAGGGTTGCCAAGGAAAGTATTGGTCCAGTTTGCATTTTGCCATGTGTACTAGTGTTGCTGTTAAGTGTGCATGGGTGTATGTGTGTGTGGGGTGGGAATCAACCTGGATTCCTGACTCCCATTTCTTGGAATACTAATAAAGTATCTCATCGGTGGAACCTAGGAAAGTATATTTTAACAAACATCTCTGTTGATTCAGATGCAGGTGGCCCAAAGTCTACAACCTGAGAAACAGTGGTCTAGGGACAGGTGAAAGTCCATGTCTTCAGCCACAGGTCCCTCCATGTCTCAGTTAAGCACCACCCAGTAGATACTATTGCTACTGAATCTGATGTGATTGAAAGATGTGCTCAGTGCAATGTGTTCTAGCAGAGGCCTCTAGAGAAGTGCTGTACATCTTGCTGGTTCCTCCGAGTTCTTGCACATGTTGTAGGATGGTTTATGTGGGAGTCTGCTTTTCAGAGTTTAGTACATTATCAGATGGAGCGTCAGATGAATGTGCAGGCTACTGGAGCAGGTCACTTCTGTATCAGAGGCACCAAGATATCACTGTAGGTACAGTGAGATGGAGAACATTGCATTGTGCAGAACTTCTCTCTAAAATGAATAGTTCAGCTAACCACTTGGGGCCTGGGGTGTGGGGTCTGTGAGAGCCCCAAAGTAAATGCTAGTTGCATTGACAGGTGCTTTGATATCATTCCAAGTAAGGAGGGTCTGGTTAGCTGAAGGGGATTTGTTTTGTTGTGTGTCCTGGGAATTTGGAGCAGAGCTAAGCTGTTCAGGAAAAATAAGTAAGCTGCTATTGTTATATATTCTGCAATAGAAGAGATGTCCCCTTTCCAGAGTGCTTTGAGATCCTGTGGGAACAGTACATACGTAATTATTTTCTATTCGTTCATCCTATACATTTTGATCATCTCTGAATGTGTTAGGGAATTAAAAAAGTAAAAAGAAAGTTTGTTTCTCTGGATGTACAACCTATTTGGAAAACAGGCATGCAAACAAATCTATGCCCTGGCAGATGTGTTGTTTTAAAGGTACTAAGTCCAGGGAAACCTGGGGAAAGGCCAGGGTGCTGCTGGGGGCAGTGCAGGAGACTTCAGACAGTGATGTAGGAACTGACACAGCAATGGAAGTTTGATAAGGACAGACCAGCCTTCTGAGAAGTAGGAACAGCATAGGCAAAGGCAACATGCTACAGAAACAGATGCTCAAGTTTTCTGAGAGTGGGAAAGAAAGGGAGAGAAGAACTGAACAGCTGGTCAGTGGCTTCCCAGTGGCCAGAAAGACCAGTCCTAACCTCCAGGCTAAGAAATGGGGTTTTATCCTCTACTCCTATAAAGAACCACTAATCTGAATTGTAGCAAGTTTTTCAGGTGGATTTTGCTAAAATTGAAGTAGATACTCAGTGCTTAGACACCCTTAAGGCATTTCTAGCTGGATGTTCCATGGTCTTATTGATATCAAAGTTCCTTCTGGGACAAAATGGAAGATAAAATGAAAATAGAAAGATTGTAGGGAGAAGAGTCAAGAAACAACCTGAACAGTGGAGATGGGAGATGTTGAGGTTGAGAACTAGGCTAGTAGTAAAGAGGATTGAAAGAAAGAAGTGAAGAAGGGACTAGACTGAAGAGAAAGAATATGAATATATACATATACTCTTTTAGTGCTGGGGATTTCATCCAGTGACATTCTACCTCAGAGCCACAGCCCAGTCCCATTATTTTATTTTTATTCTGAAACAGTCTTGTTAAGTTGCTCAAGATCTGACCAAGTTGCTAAAGGTGGCCTCGAACCTGTGATCCTCCTGTCTCAGCCTTTCAAGTACTAGGACTACAGGCATGCACCACCATGCCTGGCTAAGAAATATATTTTCAATGACCTGGCAACTGATGCGATGTGAAAGGTGATAAATAAAAAGGCCAAGGTCACCCTGAGGTGAGAACTGTGTCAATGTCACTTACAAGGTTCAGAGAAGCAATTTCTTTTTGATTGACAGTATGGCTTTGGAGGAGGGTACAATAAAAAGATTACTTTTGATAATACTGAATAGAGTAAACCTTCCTAAAATTAATTAAGCCTTTATGAAAGCATTGAACATATACTTAAGTAATAATTCTGAATGTTAAATTATAAATTTAAAATAAAGATGACTTATCATCATTGGCTTTATAAGAGTTATAAGGAAGGAAAGCTTCTGGGTAAGGGATACTTGAGGGAAATACTCTTTTGAATCATAGAAACAAATAATTTTGTTTCAGGCAAACACATCTGTAGACCAGGCTTCCAATTCTCTTCTTAAGGATAAAGTATGTATCAGTAGCCCACAGGTGGTGGTCCAAATAAGAGTTGGAAACAAAAGGACAGAGAAGCCAAGGAATAATTACAAAGGGAGCAAATGGGACCAAAAAGGATCTGGATGGAGTTGAATATGTTCTCTGCTCCATAAGCCTTCTGGGCCTGTCTCTAGAAGAGTCCTGATTAGAAACCTGCTATCACTCTAAATCTTTGTCCACAACATTTTTCATAGTTGTAATGAACTAACTGATATAATATTTTGAAAGATATTCCTTCCCATCTAAATTGTATATCCCATGTGGGCAGAAATTAGAAGTCTTTTGTTGATAGCCTATCTCCCAGAGTTTAGTCAGAGAAGCAGAACCAGTTAGGAGAGACATACATGAAATAGTGTGGGTTTGACTACAGATAGTAGACCTTTTGCTTGTGTGAGCTGGTGAAGAATTCTTGGTGGAGCTGATGTCTTCATGTCTGATGTTGAAACTTAAAGTACGAAGACAAAAGGAAGATGGTTGTAAGTTGGGAGAGATCAGGACTAGGCTGGACTACAAACACAAGCCAGAACCCAATAAGGATGGACTGAAGCCCATGGTTGTTCTTGCCTCCTCTGAGATTGGTGGTGTGGATGTCCTGCCCAAATGAGGGTCATTTATCATGGAGTTAAATACATATTCCTGGCCTGTGAGTCTAAGAAGCTTTAGGAGGATCCAGGGGAGGGTGGGGCCCCTCATTGAGTGAGGAAGCTAGCAGATCATTGACTCTGTATGTGACCTCCAGCATGGCTCTTGCTTCACTTCCAGCCTCTAAATATCCCCAAAGAAATATCTTTTGTGGCCAATTGTAACAAGAAATGCCTAGGGAAGGGATTTCTAGGGAATACAGTCCAGCCCCACTAAGCTAATCCATTACAAAGTCACTACAGTTTGCATACATTAGGCACCTTTAGAGTACCTGCACACAGAAGGCACTGAATCAGCACTTATTAAATGAATAAATAGATGAATTAAGGACTTATGGAAGGGTGAGGGTTTACCAAAGGCCTCAAAGATGAAATAACTATTTCATTAACCCTTTTTGCCTCACACAGTAGAGTCAAAGTCCAGTTCCAAATGAGAAAACACAACTCTGCCTCTCTGTGTCTCTGTCTGTGCGTCTCTCTAATACACACATTCAAATAAGCACATACACCCCGCCCCATACACACTTGCACATACACACACACACACTTTCTCTTTTCCTCTTTAAACTGTGTAAAGTGTAGGTAATAAATTAGTGGAAACAGCACTGTCCTAGTTTCCAGGCTATAAACTCATCACAGTAATAACTACAAAGCCTTTACAGTAATGGCATATGAGTAGGAATTTGTGAGATGAAATTTTTGGCAGTTCATTAGTAAATTTGGGTTTTGCCTCAGCCGTAGGGAACAGAAGGGATCCCAGAAGGTATAGCAATAAGCAGATGAACTAACCCTCCCCTCAATAATGTGAAATGCTATTTTAAAAGAATTAAACAATGAGAAATAAAGCCTGGGAAATGAAATAATAGCTCATTAAAAATAATCTTTTTGAGTTATGTGGGATGGGAGAGAAGACATTCTAATCACCACCATAATTCACGTAAGTAATGTGGCTGTTTCAAAGGAATTTTATTGTGTGTTCCCCCAAAGTCCTTTCACACTGGTTAGCTGAATGCTTCAAAGTCTTCATCATGCTTTAATTCATCTCTGTGTCCCTGGCACCTATCAACGTGCCAGCACATGTTAATGCTTGGCGATCTTTGTTGGAGGAATAAATGAGAGAATGAATTAAGAGCATTTAATAAGAGACATGGGAGATATTTACTCCACCGGTTTATCATGGCTCGAAGAGACTGAAGTTAGTAAATGATACAGACTCAAGCTGTAGCCACAGTTCACCTTACAACACAATATACCAGGTGTTTGCTGAGATGACAAACTGGCCCGGGATATTGCTTATTCCCCCCAAAGTGAACCCTAAGGACATTGCAGAATCCATGGGGAGGCACAGATCTGAGGGCTCAAAGCACAAAATAGAGAGGACACCTATAAAGTCTGCTTTGGCTATATGGGAGCTCTAGGTGTGTGATAGTAAAGTGTGCAGAAGACCTCAAGAGGAAGCAGCTGTGATGACATAGGATGCAGGATGCTTTGCCCCTGTTATTTTTACTACTACAGAAGTTGGATGTGATACCTTAGACCTCTAGTATTGAAAATGAGCAGGGGTGAGATCGGAGCTACATGAACACCACATTGGTAGGAGTGGATGAAGACTTAAAGGCTGGACAGACATGCTCAGCAGGTCACTTCTCCATTGCTCCAACCCCAGCTATGAGGGATCAGGACCCCAGAACCCCTCCTGTCAGTGCTGCTGCTTCATAAGAGTTTAAATGTGAAGAAATGGTCAGAGGAGTTGCCAGTGGACTGGAAATAAGTAGATGTGCCTAGCAGTCTTTTTGTTGTTTCTGGAGCTCTGTACCCAGGATCTTTCCCTTTTCTAACTCCTTATGTTTGTCTGAGGCACACCAATCAGGGCATCCTATTACACATTCCAGGCCCCAAAGCAGGGACCCAGCACATGAATCTGCAGGCAAAAATTACTAGACTCTGGAAGAGGACAGCCTCAAGCAAAGAAAGGGCTCAGAGAAACAACATATACAAGCAGATGGAGAATGACTGGGACACAAAGAAAAAGAATTCTTAGAAAGTTGGATAATTGTAAAAAAGATAAAGGAAGATGCTTCACCCTCCTTTAAATGAAGAAATATGTAAAAAGAAAAATAATAATAAGAAAAGGTTTGAGACATAGCAATTAAAATGATGGAAATAACTTGGTAGTAAGTATAAACAATAGGACATAAAGAAATTAAGAGTAAACTGGGGCCGGGCGTGGTGGCGCACGCTTGTAATCCCAGTACTTTGGGAGGCTGAGACCGGAGGATCCGGGTTCGCGGCCAGCCTCAGCTCTCGCTCTGTCTCTGTCTCTGTCTCTCTCTGTGTCTCTCTCTCTCTCTCCTTAGTGAGGCCCTCCGCAACCTTGTGAGACCTGGTTTCAAAATAAAGCATAAAAAATAGGACCGGGGGCGTAGCACGGAGGTAGAACGCCTCTGGGTTCAATCCC